>CM050174.1:994496-1203553 GCA_027410445.1 Discoglossus pictus
CCTTGTTTGTGAGTGTGATGAGGGTGCAGATACCTTGTGTATGTGGGTGTGATGAGGGTGCAGATACCTTGTTATGTGAGTGTGATGAGGGTGCAGATACTTGTTATGTGAGTGTGATGAGGGTGCAGATACCTTGTTATGTGAGTGTGATGAGGGTGCAGATACCTTGTTATGTGAGTGTGATGAGGGTGCAGATACCTTGTTATGTGAGTGTGATGTGGGTGCAGATACCTTGTTATGTGAGTGTGATGAGGGTGCAGATACCTTGTTATGTGGGTGTGATGAGGATGCAGATACCTTGTTATGTGAGTGTGATGAGGGGGCAGATACCTTGTTATGTGGGTGTGATGAGGATGCAGATACCTTGTTATGTGAGTGTGATGAGATGCAGATACCTTGTTATGTGAGTGTGATGAGGTGCAGATACCTTGTTATGTGAGTGTGATGAGGATGCAGATACCTTGTTATGTGAGTGTGTTGAGGGTGCAGATACCTTGTTATGTGAGTGTGATGAGGGTGCAGATACTTGTTATGTGGATGTGATGAGGATGCAGATACCTGTTATGTGAGTGTGATGAGGGTGCAGATACCTTGTTATGTGAGTGTGATGAGGATGCAGATACTTGTTATGTGGATGTGATGAGGATGCAGATACCTTGTTATGTGAGTGTGATGAGGGTGCAGATACCTTGTTATGTGAGTGTGATGAGGGTGCAGATACCTTGTTATGTGGGTGTGATGAGGATGCAGATACCTTGTTATGTGAGTGTGATGAGGATGCAGATACCTTGTTATGTGGGTGTGATGAGGATGCAGATACCTTGTTATGTGAGTGTGATGAGGGGTGCAGATACCTTGTTATGTGAGTGTGATGAGGATGCAGATACCTTGTTGATGGGTGTGATGAGGGATGCAGATACCTTGTTATGTGATGTGATGAGGTGCAGATTACCTTGTTATGTGAGTGTGATGAGGGTGCAGATACCTTGTTATGTGGATGTGATGAGGGTGCAGATACCTTGTTATGTGAGTGTGATGAGGTTGCAGATACCTTGTTATGTGAGTGTGATGAGGGTGCAGATACCTTGTTATGTGAGTGTGATGAGGATTGCAATACCTTGTTATGTGAGTGTGATGAGGGTGCAGATACCTTGTTAGTGAGTGTGATGAGGTGCAGATACCTTGTTATGTGAGTGTGATGAGGGTGCAGATACCTTGTTATGTGGGTGTGATGAGGGTGCAGATACTTGTTATGTGGGTGTGATGAGGATGCAGATACCTTGTTATGTGAGTGTGATGAGGTGCAGATACCTTGTTATGTGAGTGTGATGATGTGATGAGGGTGCAGATACCTTGTTATGTGATGTGATGAGGGTGCAGATACCTGTTATTGTTTGTGTGTGTGAGGGTGTGCAGATACCTTGTTTATGTGAGTGTGATGAGGGTGCAGATACCTTGTTATGTGGTGTGATGAGGGATGCAGATACCTTGTTATGTGAGTGTGATGAGGATGCAGATACCTTGTTATGTGAGTGTGATGAGGTGCAGATACCTTGTTATGTGAGTGTGATGAGGATGCAGATACCTTGTTATGTGAGTGTGATGAGGATGCAGATACCTTGTTATGTGAGTGTGATGAGGGTGCAGATACCTTGTTATGTGGGAGTGTGATGAGGGTGCAGATACCTTGTTTTGTGAGTGTGATGAGGTGCAGATACCTTGTTATGTGAGTGTGATGAGGGTGCAGATACCTTGTTATGTGAGTGTGATGAGGATGCAGATACCTTGTTATGTGAGTGTGATGAGGGTGCAGATACCTTGTTATGTGAGTGTGATGAGGGATGCAGATACTTGTTATGTGAGTGTGATGAGGATGCAGATACCTTGTTATGTGAGTGTGATGAGGATGCAGATACCTTGTTATGTGAGTGTGATGTGGGTGCAGATACCTTGTTATGTGGATGTGATGAGGATGCAGATACTTGTTATGTGTGTGTGTGAGGGTGCAGATACCTTGTTATGTGAGTGTGATGAGGGTGCAGATACCTTGTTATGTGGATGTGATGAGGGTGCAGATACCTTGTTATGTGGGTGTGATGAGGATGCAGATACCTTGTTATGTGAGTGTGATGAGGGTGCAGATACCTTGTTATGTGAGTGTGATGAGGGTGCAGATACCTTGTTATGTGGATGTGATGAGGGTGCAGATACCTTGTTATGTGAGTGTGATGAGGGTGCAGATACCTTGTTATGTGAGTGTGATGAGGGTGCAGATACCTTGTTATGTGAGTGTGATGAGGTTGCAGATACCTTGTTATGTGAGTGTGATGAGGATGCAGATACCTTGTTATGTGGATGTGATGAGGGTGCAGATACCTTGTTATGTGGATGTGATGAGGGTGCAGATACCTTGTTATGTGAGTGTGATGAGGGTGCAGATACCTTGTTATGTGGATGTGATGAGGATGCAGATACCTTGTTATGTGATGTGATGAGGGTGCAGATACCTTGTTATGTGGTTGTGATGAGGGTGCAGATACCTTGTTATGTGGGTGTGATGAGGGTGCAGATACCTTGTTATGTGAGTGTGATGAGGGTGCAGATACCTTGTTTGTGAGTGTGATGAGGGTGCAGATACCTTGTTATGTGAGTGTGATGAGGTGCAGAAACCATGTTATGTGGTGTGATGGGATGCAGATACCTTGTTATTTGTGGATGTGATGATGATATGAGGATGCAGATACCTTGTTATGTGGGTGTGATGAGGATGCAGATACCTTGTTATGTGAGTGTGATGAGGGTGCAGATACCTTGTTATGTGAGTGTGATGAGGGTGCAGATACCTTGTTATGTGAGTGTGATGAGGATGCAGATACCTTGTTATGTGAGTGTGATGAGGATGCAGATACCTTGTTATGTGGGTGTGATGAGGGTGCAGATACCTTGTTTATGTGAGTGTGATGAGGATGCAGATACCTTGTTATGTGAGTGTGATGAGGATGCAGATACCTTGTTATGTGAGTGTGATGTGGATGCAGATACCTTGTTATGTGAGTGTGATGAGGATGCAGATACCTTGTTATGTGAGTGTGATGAGGGTGCAGATACCTTGTTATGTGAGTGTGATGAGGGTGCAGATACCTTGTTATGTGAGTGTGATGAGGGTGCAGATACCTTGTTATGTGAGTGTGATGAGGGTGCAGATACCTTGTTATGTGAGTGTGAGAGGGTGCAGATACCTTGTTATGTGAGTGTGATGAGGGTGCAGATACCTTGTTATGTGAGTGTGATGAGGGTGCAGATACCTTGTTATGTGGGTGTGATGAGGGTGCAGATACCTTGTTATGTGAGTGTGATGAGGATGCAGATACCTTGTTATGTGAGTGTGTGAGGATGCAGATACCTTGTTATGTGGTGTGATGAGGGTGCAGATACCTTGTTATTGAGTGTGATGAGGTGCAGATACCTGTTATGTGATGTGATGTGAGGTGCAGATACCTTGTTATGTGAGTGTGATGAGGATGCAGATACCTTGTTATGTGAGTGTGATGAGGGTGCAGATACCTTGTTATGTGAGTGTGATGAGGGTGCAGATACCTTGTTATGTGAGTGTGATGAGGGTGCAGATACCTTGTTATGTGGAGTGTGATGAGGGTGCAGATACCTTGTTATGTGAGTGTGATGAGGGTGCAGATACCTTGTTATGTGGGTGTGATGAGGATGCAGATACCTTGTTATGTGAGTGTGATGAGGATGCAGATACCTTGTTATGTGGATGTGATGAGGGTGCAGATACCTTGTTATGTGAGTGTGATGAGGGTGCAGATCCTTGTTATGTGAGTGTGATGAGGATGCAGATACCTTGTTATGTGAGTGTGATGAGGGTGCAGATACCTTGTTATGTGTGTGTGATGAGGGTGCAGATACCTTGTTATGTGTGTGTGATGAGGGTGCAGATACCTTGTTATGTGAGTGTGATGAGGATGCAGATACCTTGTTATGTGAGTGTGATGAGGGTGCAGATACCTTGTTATGTGAGTGTGATGAGGGTGCAGATACCTTGTTATGTGAGTGTGATGAGGATGCAGATACCTTGTTATGTGAGTGTGATGAGGGTGCAGATATTGTTATGTGAGTGTGATGAGGGTGCAGATACCTTGTTATGTGAGTGTGATGAGGGTGCAGATACCTTGTTATGTGGATGTGATGAGGTGCAGATACCTTGTTATGTGGGTGTGATGAGGGTGCAGATACCTTGTTGTGGGTGTGATGAGGGTGCAGATACCTTGTTATGTGAGTGTGATGAGGGTGCAGATACCTTGTTATGTGAGTGTGATGAGGATGCAGATACCTTGTTATGTGTGTGTGATGAGGGTGCAGATACCTTGTTATGTGAGTGTGATGAGGGTGCAGATACCTTGTTATGTGAGTGTGATGAGGGTGCAGATACCTTGTTATGTGAGTGTGATGAGGGTGCAGATACCTTGTTATGTGGGTGTGATGAGGGTGCAGATACCTTGTTATGTGTGTGTGATGAGGATGCAGATACCTTGTTATGTGAGATGTGATGAGGATGCAGATACCTTGTTATGTGAGTGTGATGAGGGTGCAGATACCTTGTTATGTGAGTGTGTGATGAGGGTGCAGATACCTTGTTATGTGAGTGTGATGAGGATGCAGATACCTTGTTATGTGAGTGTGATGAGGGTGCAGATACCTTGTTATGTGG
Organism: Discoglossus pictus; assembly: GCA_027410445.1. Classification (NCBI taxonomy): domain Eukaryota; kingdom Metazoa; phylum Chordata; class Amphibia; order Anura; family Alytidae; genus Discoglossus; species Discoglossus pictus. The sequence goes on from CM050174.1 coordinate 999,226, forward strand.
GTGTGATGAGGTGCAGATACCTTGTTATGTGAGTGTGATGAGGATGCAGATACCTTGTATGTGAGTGTGATGAGGATGCAGATACCTTGTTATGTGAGTGTGATGAGGGTGCAGATACCTTGTTATGTGAGTGTGATGAGGGTGCAGATACCTTGTTATGTGAGTGTGATGAGGGTGCAGATACCTTGTTATGTGGGTGTGATGAGGGTGCAGATTCCTTGTTATGTGAGTGTGATGAGGGTGCAGATACCTTGTTATGTGAGTGTGATGAGGGTGCAGATACCTTGTTATGTGAGTGTGATGGGTGCAGATACCTTGTTATGTGAGTGTGATGAGGATGCAGATACCTTGTTATGTGAGTGTGATGAGGGTGCAGATACCTTGTTATGTGAGTGTGATGAGGGTGCAGATACCTTGTTATGTGAGTGTGATGAGGAATGCAGATACCTTGTTATGTGGAGTGATGAGGGTGCAGATACCTTGTTATGTGAGTGTGATGAGGGTGCAGATACCTGTTATGTGAGTGTGATGAGGATGCAGATACCTTGTTATGTGGGTGTGATGAGGGTGCAGATACCTTGTTATGTGAGTGTGATGAGGATGCAGATACCTTGTTATGTGAGTGTGATGAGGATGCAGATACCTTGTTATGTGAGTGTGATGAGGTGCAGATACCTTGTTATGTGAGTGTGATGAGGATGCAGATACCTTGTTATGTGGGTGTGATGAGGGTGCAGATACCTTGTTATGTGAGTGTGAATAAGGTGCAGATACCTTGTTATGTGAGTGTGATGAGGATGCAGATACCTTGTTATGTGAGTGTGATGAGGGTGCAGATACCTTGTTATGTGAGTGTGATGAGGGTGCAGATACCTTGTTATGTGAGTGTGATGAGGGTGCAGATACCTTGTTATGTGAGTGTGATGAGGATGCAGATACCTTGTTATGTGAGTGTGATGAGGGTGCAGATACCTTGTTATGTGAGTGTGATGAGGTGCAGATACCTTGTTATGTGAGTGTGATGAGGATGCAGATACCTTGTTTATGTGGTGTGATGAGGGTGCAGATACCTTGTTATGTGAGTGTGATGAGGGTGCAGATACCTTGTTATGTGAGTGTGATGAGGATGCAGATACCTTGTTATGTGAGTGTGATGAGGGTGCAGATACCTTGTTATGTGAGTGTGATGAGGGTGCAGATACCTTGTTATGTGAGTGTGATGAGGTGCAGATACCTTGTTATGTGAGTGTGATGAGGGTGCAGATACCTTGTTATGTGAGTGTGATGAGGGGTGCAGATACCTTGTTATGTGTGGTGTGATGAGGATGTCAGATACCTTGTTATGTGAGTGTGATGAGGATGCAGATACCTTGTTATGTGAGTGTGATGAGGATGCAGATACCTTGTTTATGTGAGTGTGATGAGGGTGCAGATACCTTGTTTATTGTGAGTGTGATGAGGATGCAGATACCTGTGTTAATGTGAGTGTGATGAGGATGCAGATACCTTGTTATGTGAGTGTGATGAGGATGCAGATACCTTGTTATGTGAGTGTGATGAGGGTGCAGATACCTTGTTATGTGAGTGTGATGAGGGTGCAGATACCTTGTTATGTGAGTGTGATGAGGATGCAGATACCTTGTTATGTGAGTGTGATGAGGGTGCAGATACCTTGTTATGTGAGTGTGATGAGGGTGCAGATACCTTGTTATGTGAGTGTGATGAGGATGCAGATACCTTGTTTATGTGAGTGTGATGAGGATGCAGATACCTTGTTATGTGGGTGTGATGAGGAGTGCAGATACCTTGTTATGTGGGTGTGATGAGGATGCAGATACCTTGTTATGTGAGTGTTATGAGGGTGCAGATACCTTGTTATGTGAGTGTGATGAGGGTGCAGATACCTTGTATGTGAGTGTGATGAGGATCAGATACCTTGTTATGTGAGTGTGATGAGGTGCAGATACCTTGTTATGTGGGTGTGATGAGGGTGCAGATACCTTGTTATGTGAGTGTGATGAGGTTGCAGATACCTTGTTATGTGAGTGTGATGAGGTGCAGATACCTTGTTATGTGAGTGTGATGAGGATGCAGATACCTTGTTATGTGAGTGTGATGAGGGTGCAGATACCTTGTTATGTGGGTGTGATGAGGGTGCAGATACCTTGTTATGTGAGTGTGATGAGGGTGCAGATACCTTGTTATGTGAGTGTGATGAGGGTGCAGATACCTTGTTATGTGAGCGGATGAGGGTGCAGATACCTTGTTATCGTGAGATGTGAATGAGGGTGCAGATACCTTGTTATGTGGGTGTGATGAGGGTGAGATACCTTTTATGTGGTGGTGTGATGAGGGTGCAGATACCTTGTTATGTGAGTGTGATGAGGGTGCAGATACCTTGTTTATGTGCGTGTGATGAGGGTGCAGATACCTTGTTATGTGAGTGTGATGGGGTGCAGATACCTTGTATGTGAGTGTGATGAGGGTGCAGAACCTTGTTATGTGGTGTGATGAGGGTGCAGATACCTTGTTATGTGAGTGTGATGAGGGTGCAGATACCTTGTTATGTGAGTGTGATGAGGATGCAGATACCTTGTTATGTGAGTGTGATGAGGGTGCAGATACCTTGTTATGTGGGTGTGATGAGGATGCAGATACCTTGTTATGTGAGTGTGATGAGGGTGCAGATACCTTGTTATGTGAGTGTGATGAGGGTGCAGATACCTTGTTATGTGAGTGTGATGAGGATGCAGATACCTTGTTATGTGAGTGTGATGAGGGATGCAGATACCTTGTTATGTGAGTGTGAGGGTGCAGATACCTTGTTATGTGAGTGTGATGAGGATGCAGATACCATTGTTATGTGAGTGTGATAGGGTGCAGATTACCTTGTTTATGTGAGTGTGATGAGGTGCAGATACCTTGTTATGTGAGTGTGATGAGGGTGCAGATACCTTGTTATGTGAGTGTGATGAGGTGCAGATACCTTGTTATGTGAGTGTGATGAGGATGCAGATACCTTGTTATGTGAGTGTGATGAGGTGCAGATACCTTGTTATGTGAGTGTGATGAGGGTGCAGATACCTTGTTATGTGAGTGTGATGAGGGTGCAGATACCTTGTTATGTGAGTGTGATGAGGGTGCAGATACCTTGTTATGTGGATGTGATGAGGGTGCAGATACCTTGTTATGTGAGTGTGATGAGGATGCAGATACCTTGTTATGTGAGTGTGATGAGGGTGCAGATACCTTGTTATGTGGATGTGATGAGGATGCAGATACCTTGTTATGTGAGTGTGATGAGGATGCAGATACCTTGTTATGTGGTGTGATGAGGGTGCAGATACCTTGTTATGTGGTGTGATGAGGGTGCAGATACCTTGTTATGTGAGTGTGATGAGGGTGCAGATACCTTGTTATGTGAGTGTGATGAGGGTGCAGAAACCTTGTTATGTGAGTGTGATGAGGCTGCAGATACCTTGTTATGTGGGTGTGATGAGGTTGCAGATACCTTGTTATGTGAGTGTGATGAGGATGCATTTAGCTTGTTATGTGAGTGTGATGAGGGTGCAGATACCTTGTTATGTGAGTGTGATGAGGGTGCAGATACCTTGTTATGTGAGTGTGATGAGGATGCAGATACCTTGTTATGTGGTGTGATGAGGGTGCAGATACCTTGTTATGTGAGTGTGATGAGGATGCAGATACCTTGTTATGTGAGTGTGATGGGTGCAGATACCTTGTTATGTGGAGTGTGATGAGGGTGCAGATACCTTGTTATGTGAGTGTGATGAGGGTGCAGATACCTTGTTATGTGAGTGTGATGAGGATGCAGATACCTTGTTATGTGAGTGTGATGAGGATGCAGATACCTTGTTATGTGAGTGTGATGAGGGTGCAGATACCTTGTTATGTGGGTGTGATGAGGGTGCAGATACCTTGTTATGTGAGTGTGATGAGGGTGCAGATACCTTGTTATGTGAGTGTGATGAGGGTGCAGATACCTTGTTATGTGAGTGTGATGAGGGTGCAGATACCTTGTTATGTGAGTGTGATGAGGGTGCAGATACCTTGTTATGTGGGTGTGATGAGGGGTGCAGATACCTTGTTATGTGAGTGTGATGAGGGTGCAGATACCTTGTTATGTGAGTGTGATGAGGGTGCAGATACCTTAATTATGTGAGTGTGATTGAGGGTGCAGATACCTTGTTATGTGAGTGTGATGAGGGTGCAGATCCTTGTTATGTGGATGTGATGAGGGTGCAGATACCTTGTTATGTGGGTGTGATGAGGATGCAGATACCTTGTTATGTGAGTGTGATGAGGGTGCAGATACCTTGTTATGTGAGTGTGATGAGGATGCAGATACCTTGTTATGTGGATGTGATGAGGATGCAGATACCTTGTTATGTGAGTGTGATGAGGGTGCAGATACCTTGTTATGTGAGTGTGATGAGGATGCAGATACTTGTTATGTGGATGTGATGAGGGTGCAGATACCTTGTTATGTGAGTGTGATGAGGGTGCAGATACCTTGTTATGTGAGTGTGATGAGGGTGCAGATACCTTGTTATGTGGATGTGATGAGGGTGCAGATACCTTGTTATGTGAGTGTGATGAGGATGCAGATACCTTGTTATGTGGATGTGATGAGGGTGCAGATACCTTGTTATGTGAGTGTGATGAGGGTGCAGATACCTTGTATGTGGATGTGATGAGGGTGCAGATACCTTGTTATGTGAGTGTGATGAGGATGCAGATACCTTGTTATGTGAGTGTGATGAGGGTGCAGATACCTTGTTATGTGGATGTGATGAGGATGCAGATACCTTGTTATGTGGGTGTGATGAGGGTGCAGATACCTTGTTATGTGGATGTGATGAGGATGCAGATACCTTGTTATGTGAGTGTGATGAGGGTGCAGATACCTTGTTATGTGAGTGTGATGAGGGTGCAGATACCTTGTTATAGTGAGTGTGATGAGGGATGCAGATACCTTGTTATGTGGATGTGATGAGGATGCAGATACCTTGTTATGTGAGTGTGATGAGGGTGCAGATACCTTGTTATGTGAGTGTGATGAGGGTGCAGATACCTTGTTATGTGAGTGTGATGAGGTGCAGTATACCTTGTTATGTGAGTGTGGATGAGGATGCAGTACCTTGTTATGTGGTGTGATGAGGGTGCTAGATACCTTGTTATGTGGGTGTGATGAGGGTGCAGATACCTTGTTATGTGGAGTGTGATGAGGAGCAGATACCTTGTTATGTGGGTGTGATGAGGGTGCAGATACCTTGTTATGTGAGTGTGATGAGGATGCAGATACCTTGTTATGTGAGTGTGATGAGGATGCAGATACCTTGTTATGTGAGTGTGATGAGGATGCAGATACCTTGTTATGTGAGTGTGATGAGGGTGCAGATACCTTGTTATGTGAGTGTGATGAGGGTGCAGATACTTGTTATGTGAGTGTGATGAGGGTGCAGATACCTTGTTTATAGTGAGCGGTGTGAGGGTGCAGATACCTTGTTATGTGAGTGTGATGAGGATGCAGATACCTTGTTATGTGGATGTGATGAGGATGGCAGATACCTAGTGTTATGGTGGATGTGATGAGGATGCAGATACCTTGCTTATGTGTGTGATGAGGGTGCAGATACCTTGTTATGTGGGTGTGATGAGGGTGCAGATACCTTGTTATGTGGGTGTGATGAGAGATGCAGATACCTTGTTATGTGATGTATGATGAGGATGCAGATACCTTGTTATGTGAGTGTGATGAGGGTGCAGATACCTTGTTATGTGAGTGTGATGAGGGTGCAGATAGCCTTGGTATGTGAGTGTAGGATGAGGGGTGCAGATACCTTTGTTATGTGAGTGTGATGAGGATGCAGATACCTTGTTATGTGAGTGAGATGAGGGTGAGATACCTTGTTATGTGAGTGTGATAGGATGCAGATACCTTGTTATGTGGATGTGATGAGGGGTGCAGATACCTTGTTATGTGAGTGTGATGAGGATGCAGATACCTTGTTATGTGGGTGTGATGAGGGTGCAGATACCTTGTTTATGTGAGTGTGATGAGGGTGCAGATACCTTGTTATGTGAGTGTGATGAGGGTGCCAGATACCTTGTTTATGTGAGTGTGATGAGGAGAGTGCAGATACCTTGTTATGTGAGAGTGATGAGGGTGCAGATACCTTGTTATGTGAGTGTGATGAGGGGTGCAGGATACGCTTGTTATGTGAGTTGATGAGTGTGGCAGAGTACCTTGTTATGGTGAGTGTGATGAGGGTGCAGATACCTTGTTATGTGGATGTGATGAGGTGCAGATACCTTGTTATGTGGTGTGATGAGGGTGCAGATACCTTGTTATGTGAGTGTGATGAGGGTGCAGATACCTTGTTATGTGAGTGTGATGAGGGTGCAGATACCTTGTTATGTGAGTGTGATGAGGGTGCAGATACCTTGTATGTGGATGTGATGAGGGTGCAGATACCTTGTTATGTGAGTGTGATGAGGGTGCAGATACCTTGTTATGTGAGTGTGATGAGGGTGCAGATACCTTGTTATGTGAGTGTGATGAGGGTGCAGATACCTTGTTATGTGAGTGTGATGGGTGCAGATACCTTGTTATGTGTGTGTGATGAGGGTGCAGATACCTTGTTATGTGAGTGTGATGAGGGTGCAGATACCTTGTTATGTGGATGTGATGAGGATGCAGATACCTTGTTATGTGAGTGTGATGAGGGTGCAGATACCTTGTTATGTGAGTGTGATGAGGGTGCAGATACCTTGTTATGTGGTGTGATGAGGGTGCAGATACCTTGTTATGTGAGTGTGATGAGGGTGCAGATACCTTGTTATGTGGATGTGATGAGGATGCAGATACCTTGTTATGTGGATGTGATGAGGGTGCAGATACCTTGTTATGTGAGTGTGATGAGGGTGCAGATACCTTGTTATGTGAGTGTGATGAGGATGCAGATACCTTGTTTGAGTGTGATGAGGGTGCAGATACCTTGTTATGTGAGTGTGATGAGGGTGCAGATACCTTGTTATGTGAGTGTGATGAGGATGCAGATACCTTGTTATGTGAGTGTGATGAGGATGCAGATACCTTGTTATGTGAGTGTGATGAGGATGCAGATACCTTGTTATGTGAGTGTGATGAGGATGCAGATACCTTGTTATGTGGGTGTGATGAGGATGCAGATACCTTGTTATGTGAGTGTGATGAGAGGTGCAGATACCTTGTTATGTGAGTGTGATGAGGGTGCAGATACCTTGTTATGTGAGTGTGATGAGGATGCAGATACCTTGTATGGGTGTGATGAGGGTGCAGATACCTTGTTATGTGAGTGTGATGAGGGTGCAGATACCTTGTTATGTGAGTGTGATGAGGGTGCAGATACCTTGTTATGGTGGGTGTGATGAGGATGCAGATACCTTGTTATGTGAGTGTGATGAGGGTGCAGATACCTTGTTATGTGAGTGTGATGAGGGTGCAGATACCTTGTTATGTGGGTGTGATGAGGATGCAGATACCTTGTTATGTGAGTGTGATGAGGATGCAGATACCTTGTTATGTGAGTAGTGATGAGGATGCAGATACCTTGTTATGTGAGTGTGATGAGATGCAGATACCTTGTTATGTGAGTGTGATGAGGATGCAGATACCTTGTTATGTGAGTGTGATGAGGATGCAGATACCCTTGTTATGTGAGTGTGATGAGGATGCAGATACCTTGTTATGTGAGTGTGATGAGGATGCAGATACCTTGTTATGTGAGTGTGATGAGGGTGCAAGATACCTTGTTTATGTGAGTGTGATGAGGGTGCAGATACCTTGTTATGTGAGTGTGATGAGGGTGCAGATACCTTGTTATGTTGGTGTGATGAGGGTTGCAGATCCTTGTTATGTGAGTGTGATGAGGTTGCAGATACCTTGTTATGTGAGTGTGATGAGGGTGCAGATACCTTGTTATGTGAGTGTGATGAGGGTGCAGATACCTTGTTATGTGAGTGTGATGAGGGTGCAGATACCTTGTTATGTGAGTGTGATGAGGTGCAGATACCTTGTTATGTTGAGTGTGATGAGGAGTGCAGATACCTTGTTATGTGAGTGTGATGAGGATGCAGATACCTTGTTATGTGAGCTGTGATGAGGATTGCAGATACCTTGTTATGTGGGTGTGATGAGGGTGCAGATACCTTGTTATGTGAGTGTGATGAGGGTGCAGATACCTTGTTATGTGAGTGTGATGAGGGTGCAGATACCTTGTTATGTGAGTGTGATGAGGGTGCAGATACCTTGTTATGTGAGTGTGATGAGGTTGCAGATACCTTGTTATGTGAGTGTGATGAGGGTGCAGATACCTTGTTATGTGAGTGTGATGAGGGTGCAGATACCTTGTTATGTGAGTGTGATGAGGATGCAGATACCTTGTTATGTGAGTGTGATGAGGGTGCAGATACCTTGTTATGTGAGTGTGATGAGGGTGCAGATACCTTGTAATGTGAGTGTGATGAGGGTGCAGATACCTTGTTATGTGAGAGTGATGAGGGTGCAGATACCTTGTTATGTGGGGTGTGATGAGGATGCAGATACCTTGTTATAGTGGAGTGTGATGAGGGTGCAGATACCTTGTTTATGTGAGTGTGATGAGGGTGCAGATACCTTGTTAAGTGAGTGTGATGAGGGTGCAGATACCTTGTTATGTGAGTGTGATGAGGGTGCAGATACCTTGTTATGTGAGTGTGATGAGGGTGCAGATACCTTGTTATGTGAGTGTGATGAGGGTGCAGATACCTTGTTATGTGAGTGTGATGAGGATGCAGATACCTTGTTATGTGAGTGTGATGAGGGTGCAGATACCTTGTTATGTGAGTGTGATGAGGGTGCAGATACCTTGTTATGTGAGTGTGATGAGGGATGCAGATACCTTGTTATGTGGGTGTGATGAGGGTGCAGATACCTTGTTATGTGAGTGTGATGAGGGTGCAGATACCTTGTTATGTGAGTGTGATGAGGGTGCAGATACCTTGTTATGTGAGTGTGATGAGGGTGCAGATACCTTGTTATGTGAGTGTGATGAGGGTGCAGATACCTTGTTATGTGGGTGTGATGAGGATGCAGATACCTTGTTATGTGGGTGTGATGAGGGTGCAGATACCTTGTTATGTGAGTGTGATGAGGGTGCAGATACCTTGTTATGTGAGTGTGATGAGGGTGCAGATACCTTGTTATGTGAGTGTGATGAGGATGCAGATACCTTGTTATGTGAGTGTGATGAGGGTGCAGATACCTTGTTATGTGAGTGTGATGAGGGTGCAGATACCTTGTTATGTGAGTGTGATGAGGTGCAGATACCTGTTATGTATCAGGATGCAGATACCTTGTTATGTGAGTGTGATGAGGGTGCAGATACCTTGTTATGTGAGTGTGATGAGGATGCAGATACCTTGTTATGTGAGTGTGATGAGGATGCAGATACCTTGTTATGTGAGTGTGATGAGGATGCAGATACCTTGTATGTGTGTGTGATGAGGGTGCAGATACCTTGTTATTGAGTGTGATGAGGGTGCAGATACCTTGTTATGTGGGTGTGATGAGGGTGCAGATACCTGTTATGTGAGTGTGATGAGGGTGCAGATACCTTGTTATGTGAGTGTGATGAGGATGCAGATACCTTGTTATGTGAGTGTGATGAGGTGCAGATACCTTGTTATGTGAGTGTGATGAGGGTGCAGATTACCTTTGTTATGTGGAGTGTGATGAGGGTGCAGATTACCTTGTTATGTGAGTGTGATGAGGGTGCAGATACCTTGTTATGTGAGTGTGATGAGGGTGCAGATACCTGTTATGTGAGTGTGATGAGGGTGCAGATACCTTGTTATGTGAGTGTGATGAGGATGCAGATACCTTGTTATGTGGGTGTGATGAGGATGCAGATACCTTGTTTGTGAGGTGATGAGGTGCAGATACCTTGTTATGTGAGTGTGATGAGGTGCAGATACCTTGTTATGTGAGTGTGATGAGGGTGCAGATACCTTGTTATGTGAGTGAGATGAGGGTGCAGATACCTTGTTATGTGAGTGTGATGAGGGTGCAGATACCTTGTTATGTGAGTGTGATGAGGGTGCTGATACCTTGTTATGTGAGTGTGATGAGGGTGCAGATACCTTGTTATGTGAGTGTGATGAGGTGCAGATACCTTGTTATGTGTGTGTGATGAGGGTGCAGATACCTTGTTATGTGAGTGTGATGAGGGTGCAGATACCTTGTTATGTGAGTGTGATGAGGTTGCAGATACCTTGTTATGTGAGTGTGATGAGGTGTGCAGATACCTTGTTATGTGGAGTGTGATGAGGGTGCAGATACCTTGTTATGTGAGTGTGATGAGGATGCAGATACTTGTTATGTGAGTGTGATGAGGATGCAGATACCTTGTTATGTGAGTGTGATGAGGGTGCAGATACCTTGTTATGTGAGTGTGGATGAGGGTGCAGATACCTTGTTATGTGAGTGTGATGAGGGTGCAGATACCTTGTTATGTGAGTGTGATGAGGATGCAGATACCTTGTTATGTGAGTGTGATGAGGGTGCAGATACCTTGTTATGTGATGTGATGAGTGATGCAGATACCTTTGTTATGTGAGTGTGATGAGGGTGCAGATACTTGTTATGTGAGTGTGATGAGGGTGCAGATACCTTGTTATGTGAGTGTGATGAGGGTTGCAGATACCTTTTATGTGAGTGTGATGAGGGATGCAGATACCTTGTTATGTGAGTGTGATGTAGGATGCAGATACCTTGTTATGTGAGTGTGATGAGGGTGCAGATACCTTGTTATGTGAGTGTGATGAGGGTGCAGATACCTTGTTATGTGAGTGTGATGAGGGTGCAGATACCTTGTTATGTGAGTGTGATGAGGGATGCAGATACCTTGTTATGTGAGTGTGATGAGGGTGCAGATACCTTGTTATGTGAGTGTGATGAGGGTGCAGATACCTTGTTATGTGGGTGTGATGAGGAGTGCAGATACCTTGTTATGTGAGTGTGATGAGGGTGCAGATACCTTGTTATGTGAGTGTGATGAGGGTGCAGATACCTTGTTATGTGAGGTGTGATGAGGGTGCAGATACCTTGTTATGTGAGTGTGATGAGGGTGCAGATACCTTGTTATGTGGAGTGTGATGAGGGTGCAGATACCTTGTTATGTGAGTGTGATGAGGGTGCAGATACCTTGTTATGTGAGTGTGATGAGGGTGCAGATACCTTGTTATGTGAGTGTGATGAGGGTGCAGATACCTTGTTATGTGAGTGTGATGAGGGTGCAGATACCTTGTTATGTGAGTGTGATGAGGGTGCAGATACCTTGTTATGTGTGTGTGATGAGGATGCAGATACCTTGTTATGTGAGTGTGATGAGGATGCAGATACCTTGTTATGTGGGTGTGATGAGGGTGCAGATACCTTGTTATGTGAGTGTGATGAGGGTGCAGATACCTTGTTATGTGAGTGTGATGAGGGTGCAGATACCTTGTTATGTGAGTGTGATGAGGGTGCAGATACCTTGTTATGTGAGTGTGATGAGGGTGCAGATACCTTGTTATGTGAGTGTGATGAGGATGCAGATACCTTGTTATGTGTGTGTGATGAGGGTGCAGATACCTTGTTATGTGAGTGTGAATGAGGGTGCAGATACCTTGTTATGTGAGTGTGATGAGGATGCAGATACCTTGTTATGTGAGTGTGATGAGGATGCAGATACCTTGTTATGTGAGTGTGATGAGGATGCAGATACCTTGTTATGTGGTGTGATGAGGGTGCAGATACCTTGTTATGTGACGTGTGATGAGGATGCAGTACCTTGTTATGTGAGTGTGATGAGGGTGCAGATACCTTGTTATGTGGATGTGATGAGGATGCAGATACCTTGTTATGTGAGTGTGATGAGGATGCAGATACCTTGTTTATGTGAGTGTGGATGAGGGTGCAGATACCTTGTTATTGATGAGTGGATGAGGGTGCAGATACCTTGTTATGTGAGTGTGATGAGCTATGCAGATACCTTGTTATGTGAGTGTGATGAGGATGCAGAATACCTTGTTATGTTGAGTGTGATGAGGGTGCAGATACCTTGTTATGTGAGTGTGATGAGGGTGCAGATACCTTGTTATGTGAGTGTGATGAGGGTGCAGATACCTTGTATGTCGGTAGTGATGAGGGTGCAGTACCTTGTTATGTGAGTGTGATGAGGGTGCAGATACCTTGTTATTGTGAGTGTGATGAGGGTGCAGATACCTTGTTATGAGGTGTGATGAGGATGCAGATACCTTGTTATGTGGGTGTGATGAGGGTGCAGATACCTTGTTATGTGGGTGTGATGAGGGTGCAGATACCTTGTTATGTGAGTGTGATGAGGGTGCAGATACCTTGTTATGTGGGTGTGATGAGGGTGCAGATACCTTGTTATGTGGATGTGATGAGGGTGCAGATACCTTGTTATGTGAGTGTGATGAGGATGCAGATACCTTGTTATGTGGATGTGATGAGGATGCAGATACCTTGTTATGTGGGTGTGATGAGGGTGCAGATACCTTGTTATGTGAGTGTGATGAGGATGCAGATACCTTGTTATGTGAGTGTGATGAGGGTGCAGATACCTTGTTATGTGAGTGTGATGAGGGTGCAGATACCTTGTTATGTGAGTGTGATGAGGGTGCAGATACCTTGTTATGTGAGTGTGATGAGGATGCAGATACCTTGTTATGTGGGTGTGATGAGGATGCAGATACCTTGTTATGTGGATGTGATGAGGGGTGCAGATACCTTGTTATGTGAGTGTGATGAGGGTGCAGATACCTTGTTATGTGGGTGTGATGAGGGTGCAGATACCTTGTTATGTGAGTGTGATGAGGGTGCAGATACCTTGTTATGTGAGTGTGATGAGGATGCAGATACCTTGTTATGTGAGTGTGATGAGGGTGCAGATACCTTGTTATGTGAGTGTGATGAGGGTGCAGATACCTTGTTATGTGGATGTGATGAGGATGCAGATACCTTGTTATGTGAGTGTGATGAGGGTGCAGATACCTTGTTATGTGAGTGTGATGAGGATGCAGATACCTTGTTATGTGAGTGTGATGAGGGTGCAGATACCTTGTTATGTGGGTGTGATGAGGGTGCAGATACCTTGTTATGTGAGTGTGATGAGGTGCAGATACCTTGTTATGTGGGTGTGATGAGGATGCAGATACCTTGTTATGTGAGTGTGATGAGGGTGCAGATACCTTGTTATGTGGGTGTGATGAGGGTGCAGATACCTTGTTATGTGAGTGTGATGAGGGTGCAGATACCTTGTTATGTGGGTGTGATGAGGATGCAGATACCTTGTTATGTGAGTGTGATGAGGGTGCAGATACCTTGTTATGTGAGTGTGATGAGGATGCAGATACCTTGTTATGTGAGTGTGATGAGGGTGCAGATACCTTGTTATGTGAGTGTGATGAGGGTGCAGATACCTTGTTATGTGAGTGTGATGAGGGTGCAGATACCTTGTTATGTGAGTGTGATGAGGGTGCAGATACCTTGTTATGTGGGTGTGATGAGGATGCAGATACCTTGTTATGTGGATGTGATGAGGATGCAGATACCTTGTTATGTGAGTGTGATGAGGGTGCAGATACCTTGTTATGTGGGTGTGATGAGGGTGCAGATACCTTGTTATGTGAGTGTGATGAGGGTGCAGATACCTTGTTATGTGAGTGTGATGAGGGTGCAGATACCTTGTTATGTGGGTGTGATGAGGGTGCAGATACCTTGTTATGTGAGTGTGATGAGGGTGCAGATACCTTGTTATGTGAGTGTGATGAGGGTGCAGATACCTTGTTATGTGAGTGTGATGAGGGTGCAGATACCTTGTTATGTGGGTGTGATGAGGGTGCAGATACCTTGTTATGTGAGTGTGATGAGGGTGCAGATACCTTGTTATGTGGGTGTGATGAGGGTGCAGATACCTTGTTATGTGAGTGTGATGAGGATGCAGATACCTTGTTATGTGAGTGTGATGAGGATGCAGATACCTTGTTATGTGAGTGTGATGAGGGTGCAGATACCTTGTTATGTGAGTGTGATGAGGGTGCAGATACCTTGTTATGTGGGTGTGATGAGGGTGCAGATACCTTGTTATGTGAGTGTGATGAGGGTGCAGATACCTTGTTATGTGAGTGTGATGAGGGTGCAGATACCTTGTTATGTGGGTGTGATGAGGGTGCAGATACCTTGTTATGTGAGTGTGATGAGGGTGCAGATACCTTGTTATGTGAGTGTGATGAGGATGCAGATACCTTGTTATGTGGATGTGATGAGGATGCAGATACCTTGTTATGTGAGTGTGATGAGGGTGCAGATACCTTGTTATGTGAGTGTGATGAGGATGCAGATACCTTGTTATGTGAGTGTGATGAGGATGCAGATACCTTGTTATGTGAGTGTGATGAGGGTGCAGATACCTTGTTATGTGGGTGTGATGAGGATGCAGATACCTTGTTATGTGAGTGTGATGAGGGTGCAGATACCTTGTTATGTGGGTGTGATGAGGGTGCAGATACCTTGTTATGTGAGTGTGATGAGGATGCAGATACCTTGTTATGTGGTGTGATGAGGGTGCAGATACCTTGTTATGTGAGTGTGATGAGGGTGCAGATACCTTGTTATGTGAGTGTGATGAGGGTGCAGATACCTTGTTATGTGGGTGTGATGAGGGTGCAGATACCTTGTTATGTGGGTGTGATGAGGGTGCAGATACCTTGTTATGTGAGTGTGATGAGGGATGCAGATACCTTGTTATGTGAGTGTGATGAGGATGCAGATACCTTGTTATGTGAGTGTGATGAGGGTGCAGATACCTTGTTATGTGAGTGTGATGAGGGTGCAGATACCTTGTTATGTGAGTGTGATGAGGGTGCAGATACCTTGTTATGTGAGTGTGATGAGGGTGCAGATACCTTGTTATGTGGGTGTGATGAGGGTGCAGATACCTTGTTATGTGAGTGTGATGAGGATGCAGATACCTTGTTATGTGAGTGTGATGAGGGTGCAGATACCTTGTTATGTGAGTGTGATGAGGGTGCAGATACCTTGTTATGTGGGTGTGATGAGGGTGCAGATACCTTGTTATGTGAGTGTGATGAGGATGCAGATACCTTGTTATGTGGGTGTGATGAGGGTGCAGATACCTTGTTATGTGAGTGTGATGAGGATGCAGATACCTTGTTATGTGGATGTGATGAGGATGCAGAAACCTTGTTATGTGAGTGTGATGAGGATGCAGATACCTTGTTATGTGAGTGTGATGAGGGTGCAGATACCTTGTTATGTGAGTGTGATGAGGATGCAGATACCTTGTTATGTGGGTGTGATGAGGATGCAGATACCTTGTTATGTGAGTGTGATGAGGATGCAGATACCTTGTTATGTGAGTGTGATGAGGGTGCAGATACCTTGTTATGTGAGTGTGATGAGGATGCAGATACCTTGTTATGTGGGTGTGATGAGGGTGCAGATACCTTGTTATGTGAGTGTGATGAGGATGCAGATACCTTGTTATGTGGATGTGATGAGGATGCAGATACCTTGTTATGTGAGTGTGATGAGGGTGCAGATACCTTGTTATGTGAGTGTGATGAGGGTGCAGATACCTTGTTATGTGGGTGTGATGAGGGTGCAGATACCTTGTTATGTGAGTGTGATGAGGGTGCAGATACCTTGTTATGTGAGTGTGATGAGGGTGCAGATACCTTGTTATGTGAGTGTGATGAGGATGCAGATACCTTGTTATGTGGGTGTGATGAGGGTGCAGATACCTTGTTATGTGGGTGTGATGAGGGTGCAGATACCTTGTTATGTGGGTGTGATGAGGGTGCAGATACCTTGTTATGTGAGTGTGATGAGGATGCAGATACCTTGTTATGTGAGTGTGATGAGGGTGCAGATACCTTGTTATGTGAGTGTGATGAGGGTGCAGATACCTTGTTATGTGAGTGTGATGAGGATGCAGATACCTTGTTATGTGAGTGTGATGAGGGTGCAGATACCTTGTTATGTGAGTGTGATTGAGGGTGCAGATACCTTGTTATGTGAGTGTGATGAGGGTGCAGATACCTTGTTATGTGAGTGTGATGAGGGTGCAGATACCTTGTTATGTGGGTGTGATGAGGATGCAGATACCTTGTTATGTGAGTGTGATGAGGGTGCAGATACCTTGTTATGTGGGTGTGATGAGGGTGCAGATACCTTGTTATGTGAGTGTGATGAGGGTGCAGATACCTTGTTATGTGGGTGTGATGAGGATGCAGATACCTTGTTATGTGGATGTGATGAGGGTGCAGATACCTTGTTATGTGAGTGTGATGAGGATGCAGATACCTTGTTATGTGGGTGTGATGAGGGTGCAGATACCTTGTTATGTGAGTGTGATGAGGGTGCAGATACCTTGTTATGTGAGTGTGATGAGGATGCAGATACCTTGTTATGTGGGTGTGATGAGGGTGCAGATACCTTGTTATGTGGGTGTGATGAGGGTGCAGATACCTTGTTATGTGAGTGTGATGAGGGTGCAGATACCTTGTTATGTGAGTGTGATGAGGGTGCAGATACCTTGTTATGTGGGTGTGATGAGGGTGCAGATACCTTGTTATGTGAGTGTGATGAGGGTGCAGATACCTTGTTATGTGAGTGTGATGAGGGTGCAGATACCTTGTTATGTGGGTGTGATGAGGATGCAGATACCTTGTTATGTGAGTGTGATGAGGATGCAGATACCTTGTTATGTGAGTGTGATGAGGGTGCAGATACCTTGTTATGTGAGTGTGATGAGGGTGCAGATACCTTGTTATGTGAGTGTGATGAGGATGCAGATACCTTGTTATGTGAGTGTGATGAGGATGCAGATACCTTGTTATGTGAGTGTGATGAGGGTGCAGATACCTTGTTATGTGAGTGTGATGAGGGTGCAGATACCTTGTTATGTGAGTGTGATGAGGATGCAGATACCTTGTTATGTGAGTGTGATGAGGGTGCAGATACCTTGTTATGTGGGTGTGATGAGGGTGCAGATACCTTGTTATGTGAGTGTGATGAGGGTGCAGATACCTTGTTATGTGAGTGTGATGAGGGTGCAGATACCTTGTTATGTGGGTGTGATGAGGGTGCAGATACCTTGTTATGTGAGTGTGATGAGGATGCAGATACCTTGTTATGTGGGTGTGATGAGGGTGCAGATACCTTGTTATGTGAGTGTGATGAGGGTGCAGATACCTTGTTATGTGAGTGTGATGAGGGTGCAGATACCTTGTTATGTGAGTGTGATGAGGGTGCAGATACCTTGTTATGTGGGTGTGATGAGGGTGCAGATACCTTGTTATGTGGGTGTGATGAGGGTGCAGATACCTTGTTATGTGAGTGTGATGAGGGTGCAGATACCTTGTTATGTGGGTGTGATGAGGGTGCAGATACCTTGTTATGTGGGTGTGATGAGGGTGCAGATACCTTGTTATGTGGGTGTGATGAGGGTGCAGATACCTTGTTATGTGAGTGTGATGAGGGTGCAGATACCTTGTTATGTGGGTGTGATGAGGGTGCAGATACCTTGTTATGTGAGTGTGATGAGGATGCAGATACCTTGTTATGTGGGTGTGATGAGGGTGCAGATACCTTGTTATGTGAGTGTGATGAGGGTGCAGATACCTTGTTATGTGGGTGTGATGAGGGTGCAGATACCTTGTTATGTGAGTGTGATGAGGATGCAGATACCTTGTTATGTGGGTGTGATGAGGGTGCAGATACCTTGTTATGTGAGTGTGATGAGGGTGCAGATACCTTGTTATGTGAGTGTGATGAGGGTGCAGATACCTTGTTATGTGAGTGTGATGAGGGTGCAGATACCTTGTTATGTGGGTGTGATGAGGGTGCAGATACCTTGTTATGTGAGTGTGATGAGGATGCAGATACCTTGTTATGTGAGTGTGATGAGGGTGCAGATACCTTGTTATGTGAGTGTGATGAGGGTGCAGATACCTTGTTATGTGAGTGTGATGAGGGTGCAGATACCTTGTTATGTGGATGTGATGAGGGTGCAGATACCTTGTTATGTGGGTGTGATGAGGGTGCAGATACCTTGTTATGTGAGTGTGATGAGGGTGCAGATACCTTGTTATGTGAGTGTGATGAGGGTGCAGATACCTTGTTATGTGGGTGTGATGAGGGTGCAGATACCTTGTTATGTGGGTGTGATGAGGGTGCAGATACCTTGTTATGTGAGTGTGATGAGGGTGCAGATACCTTGTTATGTGAGTGTGATGAGGGTGCAGATACCTTGTTATGTGAGTGTGATGAGGATGCAGATACCTTGTTATGTGAGTGTGATGAGGATGCAGATACCTTGTTATGTGAGTGTGATGAGGGTGCAGATACCTTGTTATGTGGGTGTGATGAGGGTGCAGATACCTTGTTATGTGGGTGTGATGAGGGTGCAGATACCTTGTTATGTGAGTGTGATGAGGGTGCAGATACCTTGTTATGTGGGTGTGATGAGGATGCAGATACCTTGTTATGTGGATGTGATGAGGGTGCAGATACCTTGTTATGTGACTGTGATGAGGGTGCAGATACCTTGTTATGTGGGTGTGATGAGGATGCAGATACCTTGTTATGTGAGTGTGATGAGGGTGCAGATACCTTGTTATGTGAGTGTGATGAGGGTGCAGATACCTTGTTATGTGGGTGTGATGAGGATGCAGATACCTTGTTATGTGGATGTGATGAGGGTGCAGATACCTTGTTATGTGACTGTGATGAGGGTGCAGATACCTTGTTATGTGAGTGTGATGAGGATGCAGATACCTTGTTATGTGGGTGTGATGAGGATGCAGATACCTTGTTATGTGAGTGTGATGAGGATGCAGATACCTTGTTATGTGAGTGTGATGAGGGTGCAGATACCTTGTTATGTGGGTGTGATGAGGGTGCAGATACCTTGTTATGTGGGTGTGATGAGGATGCAGATACCTTGTTATGTGAGTGTGATGAGGCTGCAGATACCTTGTTATGTGGGTGTGATGAGGGTGCAGATACCTTATTATGTGAGTGTGATGAGGATGCAGATACCTTGTTATGTGAGTGTGATGAGGGTGCAGATACCTTGTTATGTGGTGTGATGAGGGTGCAGATACCTTGTTATGTGGGTGTGATGAGGGTGCAGATACCTTGTTATGTGAGTGTGATGAGGATGCAGATACCTTGTTATGTGAGTGTGATGAGGGTGCAGATACCTTGTTATGTGAGTGTGATGAGGGTGCAGATACCTTGTTATGTGAGTGTGATGAGGATGCAGATACCTTGTTATGTGAGTGTGATGAGGGTGCAGATACCTTGTTATGTGAGTGTGATGAGGGTGCAGATACCTTGTTATGTGGGTGTGATGAGGGTGCAGATACCTTGTTATGTGAGTGTGATGAGGGTGCAGATACCTTGTTATGTGGGTGTGATGAGGGTGCAGATACCTTGTTATGTGAGTGTGATGAGGATGCAGATACCTTGTTATGTGAGTGTGATGAGGGTGCAGATACCTTGTTATGTGGGTGTGATGAGGATGCAGATACCTTGTTATGTGAGTGTGATGAGGGTGCAGATACCTTGTTATGTGAGTGTGATGAGGGTGCAGATACCTTGTTATGTGGATGTGATGAGGGTGCAGATACCTTGTTATGTGAGTGTGATGAGGGTGCAGATACCTTGTTATGTGGATGTGATGAGGGTGCAGATACCTTGTTATGTGAGTGTGATGAGGGTGCAGATACCTTGTTATGTGGATGTGATGAGGGTGCAGATACCTTGTTATGTGAGTGTGATGAGGATGCAGATACCTTGTTATGTGAGTGTGATGAGGGTGCAGATACCTTGTTATGTGAGTGTGATGAGGATGCAGATACCTTGTTATGTGAGTGTGATGAGGGTGCAGATACCTTGTTATGTGGGTGTGATGAGGGTGCAGATACCTTGTTATGTGAGTGTGATGAGGGTGCAGATACCTTGTTATGTGGATGTGATGAGGGTGCAGATACCTTGTTATGTGAGTGTGATGAGGGTGCAGATACCTTGTTATGTGAGTGTGATGAGGGTGCAGATACCTTGTTATGTGAGTGTGATGAGGGTGCAGATACCTTGTTATGTGAGTGTGATGAGGGTGCAGATACCTTGTTATGTGGATGTGATGAGGGTGCAGATACCTTGTTATGTGAGTGTGATGAGGGTGCAGATACCTTGTTATGTGAGTGTGATGAGGATGCAGATACCTTGTTATGTGGGTGTGATGAGGGTGCAGATACCTTGTTATGTGAGTGTGATGAGGATGCAGATACCTTGTTATGTGAGTGTGATGAGGATGCAGATACCTTGTTATGTGGGTGTGATGAGGGTGCAGATACCTTGTTATGTGGGTGTGATGAGGATGCAGATACCTTGTTATGTGGATGTGATGAGGATGCAGATACCTTGTTATGTGGGTGTGATGAGGGTGCAGATACCTTGTTATGTGAGTGTGATGAGGGTGCAGATACCTTGTTATGTGAGTGTGATGAGGGTGCAGATACCTTGTTATGTGGGTGTGATGAGGGTGCAGATACCTTGTTATGTGAGTGTGATGAGGATGCAGATACCTTGTTATGTGAGTGTGATGAGGGTGCAGATACCTTGTTATGTGAGTGTGATGAGGATGCAGATACCTTGTTATGTGGGTGTGATGAGGGTGCAGATACCTTGTTATGTGGGTGTGATGAGGGTGCAGATACCTTGTTATGTGAGTGTGATGAGGATGCAGATACCTTGTTATGTGAGTGTGATGAGGGTGCAGATACCTTGTTATGTGGGTGTGATGAGGGTGCAGATACCTTGTTATGTGAGTGTGATGAGGATGCAGATACCTTGTTATGTGGGTGTGATGAGGGTGCAGATACCTTGTTATGTGGGTGTGATGAGGGTGCAGATACCTTGTTATGTGAGTGTGATGAGGATGCAGATACCTTGTTATGTGAGTGTGATGAGGGTGCAGATACCTTGTTATGTGGATGTGATGAGGGTGCAGATACCTTGTTATGTGAGTGTGATGAGGGTGCAGATACCTTGTTATGTGAGTGTGATGAGGATGCAGATACCTTGTTATGTGGGTGTGATGAGGGTGCAGATACCTTGTTATGTGGGTGTGATGAGGGTGCAGATACCTTGTTATGTGAGTGTGATGAGGATGCAGATACCTTGTTATGTGAGTGTGATGAGGGTGCAGATACCTTGTTATGTGGGTGTGATGAGGGTGCAGATACCTTGTTATGTGAGTGTGATGAGGATGCAGATACCTTGTTATGTGAGTGTGATGAGGGTGCAGATACCTTGTTATGTGAGTGTGATGAGGGTGCAGATACCTTGTTATGTGGGTGTGATGAGGGTGCAGATACCTTGTTATGTGGGTGTGATGAGGGTGCAGATACCTTGTTATGTGGGTGTGATGAGGGTGCAGATACCTTGTTATGTGGGTGTGATGAGGATGCAGATACCTTGTTATGTGAGTGTGATGAGGATGCAGATACCTTGTTATGTGAGTGTGATGAGGATGCAGATACCTTGTTATGTGAGTGTGATGAGGGTGCAGATACCTTGTTATGTGAGTGTGATGAGGATGCAGATACCTTGTTATGTGAGTGTGATGAGGGTGCAGATACCTTGTTATGTGAGTGTGATGAGGGTGCAGATACCTTGTTATGTGAGTGTGATGAGGATGCAGATACCTTGTTATGTGAGTGTGATGAGGGTGCAGATACCTTGTTATGTGAGTGTGATGAGGATGCAGATACCTTGTTATGTGAGTGTGATGAGGGTGCAGATACCTTGTTATGTGAGTGTGATGAGGATGCAGATACCTTGTTATGTGAGTGTGATGAGGATGCAGATACCTTGTTATGTGAGTGTGATGAGGATGCAGATACCTTGTTATGTGGGTGTGATGAGGGTGCAGATACCTTGTTATGTGAGTGTGATGAGGGTGCAGATACCTTGTTATGTGGGTGTGATGAGGGTGCAGATACCTTGTTATGTGGATGTGATGAGGGTGCAGATACCTTGTTATGTGACTGTGATGAGGGTGCAGATACCTTGTTATGTGAGTGTGATGAGGATGCAGATACCTTGTTATGTGAGTGTGATGAGGATGCAGATACCTTGTTATGTGGGTGTGATGAGGATGCAGATACCTTGTTATGTGGGTGTGATGAGGGTGCAGATACCTTGTTATGTGGGTGTGATGAGGGTGCAGATACCTTGTTATGTGAGTGTGATGAGGATGCAGATACCTTGTTATGTGAGTGTGATGAGGGTGCAGATACCTTGTTATGTGAGTGTGATGAGGGTGCAGATACCTTGTTATGTGAGTGTGATGAGGGTGCAGATACCTTGTTATGTGAGTGTGATGAGGGTGCAGATACCTTGTTATGTGGATGTGATGAGGGTGCAGATACCTTGTTATGTGGGTGTGATGAGGATGCAGATACCTTGTTATGTGGGTGTGATGAGGGTGCAGATACCTTGTTATGTGAGTGTGATGAGGGTGCAGATACCTTGTTATGTGGATGTGATGAGGGTGCAGATACCTTGTTATGTGAGTGTGATGAGGATGCAGATACCTTGTTATGTGAGTGTGATGAGGGTGCAGATACCTTGTTATGTGGGTGTGATGAGGGTGCAGATACCTTGTTATGTGGATGTGATGAGGGTGCAGATACCTTGTTATGTGGGTGTGATGAGGATGCAGATACCTTGTTATGTGAGTGTGATGAGGGTGCAGATACCTTGTTATGTGAGTGTGATGAGGGTGCAGATACCTTGTTATGTGAGTGTGATGAGGGTGCAGATACCTTGTTATGTGGATGTGATGAGGGTGCAGATACCTTGTTATGTGAGTGTGATGAGGATGCAGATACCTTGTTATGTGAGTGTGATGAGGATGCAGATACCTTGTTATGTGAGTGTGATGAGGGTGCAGATACCTTGTTATGTGAGTGTGATGAGGGTGCAGATACCTTGTTATGTGGGTGTGATGAGGGTGCAGATACCTTGTTATGTGAGTGTGATGAGGGTGCAGATACCTTGTTATGTGAGTGTGATGAGGGTGCAGATACCTTGTTATGTGAGTGTGATGAGGGTGCAGATACCTTGTTATGTGAGTGTGATGAGGATGCAGATACCTTGTTATGTGAGTGTGATGAGGGTGCAGATACCTTGTTATGTGAGTGTGATGAGGGTGCAGATACCTTGTTATGTGAGTGTGATGAGGGTGCAGATACCTTGTTATGTGGGTGTGATGAGGGTGCAGATACCTTGTTATGTGAGTGTGATGAGGGTGCAGATACCTTGTTATGTGAGTGTGATGAGGGTGCAGATACCTTGTTATGTGAGTGTGATGAGGGTGCAGATACCTTGTTATGTGAGTGTGATGAGGATGCAGATACCTTGTTATGTGAGTGTGATGAGGGTGCAGATACCTTGTTATGTGGGTGTGATGAGGGTGCAGATACCTTGTTATGTGGATGTGATGAGGGTGCAGATACCTTGTTATGTGGGTGTGATGAGGATGCAGATACCTTGTTATGTGAGTGTGATGAGGATGCAGATACCTTGTTATGTGGATGTGATGAGGGTGCAGATACCTTGTTATGTGGGTGTGATGAGGGTGCAGATACCTTGTTATGTGAGTGTGATGAGGGTGCAGATACCTTGTTATGTGAGTGTGATGAGGGTGCAGATACCTTGTTATGTGAGTGTGATGAGGGTGCAGATACCTTGTTATGTGAGTGTGATGAGGGTGCAGATACCTTGTTATGTGAGTGTGATGAGGATGCAGATACCTTGTTATGTGAGTGTGATGAGGATGCAGATACCTTGTTATGTGAGTGTGATGAGGGTGCAGATACCTTGTTATGTGAGTGTGATGAGGGTGCAGATACCTTGTTATGTGAGTGTGATGAGGGTGCAGATACCTTGTTATGTGAGTGTGATGAGGGTGCAGATACCTTGTTATGTGAGTGTGATGAGGGTGCAGATACCTTGTTATGTGAGTGTGATGAGGATGCAGATACCTTGTTATGTGAGTGTGATGAGGGTGCAGATACCTTGTTATGTGAGTGTGATGAGGGTGCAGATACCTTGTTATGTGAGTGTGATGAGGATGCAGATACCTTGTTATGTGGGTGTGATGAGGGTGCAGATACCTTGTTATGTGAGTGTGATGAGGGTGCAGATACCTTGTTATGTGAGTGTGATGAGGGTGCAGATACCTTGTTATGTGAGTGTGATGAGGGTGCAGATACCTTGTTATGTGGATGTGATGAGGGTGCAGATACCTTGTTATGTGAGTGTGATGAGGGTGCAGATACCTTGTTATGTGGGTGTGATGAGGGTGCAGATACCTTGTTATGTGAGTGTGATGAGGGTGCAGATACCTTGTTATGTGAGTGTGATGAGGGTGCAGATACCTTGTTATGTGGATGTGATGAGGGTGCAGATACCTTGTTATGTGAGTGTGATGAGGGTGCAGATACCTTGTTATGTGAGTGTGATGAGGGTGCAGATACCTTGTTATGTGGGTGTGGGAATAGAGTGCTAGTACGTTATGCACGGTGGAATGAGGGGGTAGGTGTATTTGAAATATGGGGTCCCTGTGTATGGTGGCGGGGCGGTACACATGCTTCACTCATTATCTCCTCACACAAGACCAACATCACACACATGTTGAACTTGATGGGCTAAAAGTCTTTTTTCAACCTCTATTACTATGTAACTTCGTAACAGCCCGGACAGACTCTGTCCCATAGAGCTTACAATCTAATGGTATCATGAGACTCTATCCCCAAGAGCGTACGCTCTAATGGTTTGTACTACCATCTCCCCAGAGAACTTAAGGTGCTTAGAATATATTGTTATAGTGGGAGGCTCTGGCTCCTAATGGAACCCTGACACTGTACCCAAGAGCTTACAATCTAGTGGTATCATGAGACTATATCCTTAAGAGCTTACAATTAAATGGTATCAAGAGACTCTTTCCCCAAGAGCTTACATACTAATGGTACAATTTGTATCCCCAAGACCTATGTTAGACCATATCCCCAGACAGTGGTATAGAGGGAGGTCCTGTCCCCAGAGCTTACAATCTAATGATATGTGAGCTGCTTCCACTGTATAACCCCCTCCTGTCAGACATGCAAATCCTGCCCCTCCCAGGCTGTACCTGCACATTAACCCATTCATCACTGGCTGATTTCAGCGGCTGTTTCTGGCGGGTCAGGCTCTGATATTTGTTTTGCAAAAATATATTTCTTAGTCAAATTGTCACAGCAGCCCCCCCCCCACCGTGTATTGTGACAGCCGCAAGGCATTGTGGGACTTGTAGTAAGACATCACAGGGTAGAGTAATAGTATGACTGGCATGGTGTTCATTTCACTGAAGGACCAGACAGGGGACTGGTGGATAGATAGATAGATAGATAGATAGATAGATAGATAGATAGATAGATAGATAGACAGATAGATAGACAGATAGATAGATACAGTGATAGATAGATAGATAGATAGATAGATAGATAGATAGATAGATAGATAGACAGATAGATAGATACAGTGATAGATAGATAGATAGATAGATAGATAGATAGATAGATAGATAGATAGATAGACAGATAGATAGATAGATAGATAGATAGACATAGATAGAGAGATAGATAGATACATAGATAGATAGATAGATAGATAGATAGATAGATAGATAGACAGATAGATAGACAGATAGATAGACATAGATAGAGAGATAGATAGATAGATACATAGATAGATAGATAGATAGATAGATAGATAGACAGATAGACAGACAGACACAGACAGACAGATAGATAGATAGATAGATAGATAGATAGATAGATAGACAGATAGATAGACATAGATAGAGAGATAGATAGATAGATAGATAGATAGATAGATAGATAGATAGACAGACAGACACAGACAGACAGATAGATAGATAGATAGATAGATAGATAGATAGATAGATAGATAGATACAGCGATAGATAGACATAGATAGATAGATAGATAGATACAGACATAGATAGATAGATAGATAGATAGATAGATAGATAGATAGATACAGAGATATATAGATAGATAGATAGATAGACAGACAGACAGATAGATAGATAGATAGATAGATAGATAGATAGATACAGGATAAATAGATAGAGAGAGAGAGAGAGATGTAGATAGATAGATAGATAGATAGATAGATAGATACAGGATAGATAGATAGATACAGGATAGATAGATTGATAGATAGATAGATAGATACAGGATAGATAGATCTATCTTCAGGGGTACATATAGTGAGGCCCCCCCCCCCCCCATTACTGTTGTTTTTTAGGCTAATTACTGAAAATAAAGACTTAGTAGGTTTTCTTGCTCTTATTTGTTTATTTAGGCTCTTACAATATAAGCAGTGTTTGTAAACAAATGTGTTTACACCTTGTGTTACAGTATGCTGCTTGCCCTCCTGTGCTGTATAGCTTGCTTCCTGCCTCCCTCTAGTGCTGGGCAGCATGCTTCTTGCCCTCCTGGGCTGTATAGCTTGCTTCTTGCCCCCCTTTGCTGGGCAGCATGCTTCTTGCCCTCCTGTGCTGTATAGCTTGCTTCTTGCCCCCCTTTGCTGGGCAGCATGCTTCTTGTCCTCCTGTGCTGTATAGCTTGCTTCCCGCCTCCCCCTAGTGCTGGGCAGCATGCTTCTTGTCCTCCTGTGCTGGGTAGCTTGCTTCTTGCCCCCCTTTGCTGGGCAGCATGCTTCTTGCCCTCCTGTGCTGTATAGCTTGCTTCCTGTCTCCCCCTAGTGCTGGGCAGCATGCTTCTTGCCCTCCTGTGCTGTATAGCTTGCTTCCTACCTCCCTCTAGTGCTGGGCAGCTTGCTTCTTGTCCTCCTGTGCTGGGTAGCTTGCTTCTTGCCCCCCTAGTGCTGGGTAGCATGCTTCTTGCCCCCCTTTGCTGGGCAGCATGCTTCTTGACCTCCGGTGCTGTATAGCTTGCTTCCTGCCTCCCCCTAGTGCTGGGCAGCATGCTTCTTGCCCTCCTGTGCTGTATAGCTTGCTTCCTGCCTCCCCCTTTGCTGGGCAGCATGCTTCTTGCCCTCCTGTGCTGTATAGCTTGCTTCCTGCCTCCCCCTAGTGCTGGGTATCTTGCTTCCTGCCTCCCCCTAGTGCTGGGCAGCATGGTTCTTGCCCTCCTGTGCTGTATAGCTTGCTTCCTGCCTCCCCCTAGTGCTGGGCAGAATGCTTCTTGCCCTCCCCTGCTGTATAGTTTGCTTCCTGCCTCCCCCTAGTGCTGGGCAGCATGCTTCTTGCCCTCTCCTGCTGTATAGTTTGCTTCCTGCCTCCCCCTAGTGTTTGGCAGCATGCTTCTTGCCCTCCTGTGCTGTATAGTTTGCTTCCTGCCTCCCTCTAGTGCTGGGCAGCATGCTTCTTGCCCTCCTGTGCTGTATAGTTTGCCTCCTGCCTCACTCTAGTGCTGGGCAGTATGCTTCTTGTCCTCCTGTGCTGTATAGCTTGCTTCCCGCCTCCCCCTAGTGCTGGGCAGCATGCTTCTTGTCCTCCTGTGCTGTATAGCTTGCTTCCTCCCTCCCCATAGTGCTGGGCAGCATGCTTCTTGCCCTCCTGTGCTGTATAGTTTGCTTCCTGCCTCCCCCTAGTGCTGGGCAGCATGCTTCTAACCCTCCTGTGCTGTATAGCTCGCTTCCTGCCTCCCGCTACTGCTGGGCAGCATGCTTCTTGCCCTCCTGTGCTGTATAGTTTGCTTCCTGCCTCCCCCTAGTGCTGGGCAGCATGCTTCTTGCCCTCCTGTGCTGTATAGCTTGCTTCCCGCCTCCCCCTAGTGCTGGGCAGCATGCTTCTTGTCCTCCTGTGCTGTATAGCTTGCTTCCCGCCTCCCCCTAGTGCTGGGCAGCATGCTTCTTGCCCTCCTGTGCTGTATAGCTTGCTTCCTGCCTCCCCCTAGTGCTGGGCAGCATGCTTCTTGTCCTCCTGTGCTGTATAGCTTGCTTCCCGCCTCCCCCTAGTGCTGGGCAGCATGCTTCTTGCCCTCCCCTGCTGTATAGCTTGCTTCCTGCCTCCCCCTAGTGCTGGACAGCATGCTTCTTGCCCTCTCCTGCTGTATAGTTTGCTTCCTGCCTCCCCCTAGTGCTGGACAGCATGCTTCTTGCCCCCCTTTGCTGGGCAGCATGCTTCTTGCCCTCTCCTGCTGTATAGTTTGCTTCCTGCCTCCCCCTAGTGCTGGGCAGCATGCTTCTTGCCCTCCTGTGCTGTATAGCTTGCTTCCCGCCTCCCCCTAGTGCTGGGCAGCTTGCTTCTTGTCCTCCTGTGCTGGGTAGCTTGCTTCTTGCCCCCCTAGTGCTGGGCAGCATGCTTCTTGCCCTCCTGTGCTGTATAGCTTGCTTCCCGCCTCCCCCTAGTGCTGGGCAGCTTGCTTCTTGTCCTCCTGTGCTGGGTAGCTTGCTTCCTGCCTCCCTCTAGTGCTGGGCAGCTTGCTTCTTGCCCCTCTTTGCTGGGCAGCCTGCTTCTTGCCCTCCTGTGCTGTATAGCTTGCTTCCTGCCTCCCCCCTTTGCTGGGCAGCATGCTTCTTGCCCTCCTGTGCTGTATAGCTTGCTTCCTGCCTCCCCCTAGTGCTGGGCAGCATGCTTCTTGCCCTCCTGTGCTGTATAGCTTGCTTCCTGCCTCCCCCTAGTGCTGGGCAGCATGCTTCTTGCCCTCTCCTGCTGTATAGTTTGCTTCCTGCCTCCCCCTAGTGCTGGGCAGCATGCTTCTTGCCCTCCTGTGCTGTATAGCTTGCTTCCCGCCTCCCCCTAGTGCTGGGCAGCTTGCTTCTTGTCCTCCTGTGCTGGGTAGCTTGCTTGTTGCCTCCCTCTAGTGCTGGGCAGCATGCTTCTTGCCCTCCTGTGCTGTATAGCTTGCTTCCCGCCTCCCCCTAGTGCTGGACAGCATGCTTCTTGCCCTCTCCTGCTGTATAGTTTGCTTCCTGCCTCCCCCTAGTGCTGGGCAGCATGCTTCTTGCCCTCCTGTGCTGTATAGCTTGCTTCCCGCCTCCCCCTAGTGCTGGGCAGCTTGCTTCTTGTCCTCCTGTGCTGGGTAGCTTGCTTCTTGCCCCCCTAGTGCTGGGCAGCATGCTTCTTGCCCTCCTGTGCTGTATAGCTTGCTTCCCGCCTCCCCCTAGTGCTGGGCAGCTTGCTTCTTGTCCTCCTGTGCTGGGTAGCTTGCTTCCTGCCTCCCTCTAGTGCTGGGCAGCTTGCTTCTTGCCCCTCTTTGCTGGGCAGCATGCTTCTTGCCCTCCTGTGCTGTATAGCTTGCTTCCCGCCTCCCCCTAGTGCTGGGCAGCATGCTTCTTGCCCTCCTGTGCTGTATAGCTTGCTTCCCGCCTCCCTCTAGTGCTGGGCAGCATGCTTCTTGCCCTCCTGTGCTGGGTAGCTTGCTTCTTGCCCCCCTAGTGCAGGGCAGCATGCTTCTTGCCCCCCTAGTGCTGGGCAGCATGCTTCTTGCCCCCCTTTGCTGGGCAGCATGCTTCTTGCCCTCCTGTGCTGTATAGCTTGCTTCCTGCCTCCCCCCTTTGCTGGGCAGCATGCTTCTTGCCCTCCTGTGCTGTATAGCTTGCTTCCTGTCTCCCCCTAGTGCTGGGCAGCATGCTTCTTGCCCTCCTGTGCTGTATAGCTTGCTTCCTACCTCCCTCTAGTGCTGGGCAGCTTGCTTCTTGTCCTCCTGTGCTGGGTAGCTTGCTTCTTGCCCCCCTAGTGCTGGGTAGCATGCTTCTTGCCCCCCTTTGCTGGGCAGCATGCTTCTTGCCCTCCTGTGCTGTATAGCTTGCTTCCTGCCTCCCCCTAGTGCTGGGCAGCATGCTTCTTGCCCTCCTGTGCTGTATAGCTTGCTTCCTGCCTCCCCCTTTGCTGGGCAGCATGCTTCTTGCCCTCCTGTGCTGTATAGCTTGCTTCCTGCCTCCCCCTAGTGCTGGGTATCTTGCTTCCTGCCTCACCCTAGTGCTGGGCAGCATGCTTCTTGTCCTCCTGTGCTGTATAGCTTGCTTCCTGCCTCACCCTAGTGCTGGGTAGCATGCTTCTTGTCCTCCTGTGCTGTATAGCTTGCTTCCTGCCTCCCCCTAGTGCTGGGCAGAATGCTTCTTGCCCTCTCCTGCTGTATAGTTTGCTTCCTGCCTCCCCCTAGTGCTGGACAGCATGCTTCTTGCCCTCTCCTGCTGTATAGTTTGCTTCCTGCCTCCCCCTAGTGCTGGGCAGCATGCTTCTTGCCCTCCTGTGCTGTATAGTTTGCTTCCTGCCTCCCTCTAGTGCTGGGCAGCATGCTTCTTGCCCTCCTGTGCTGTATAGTTTGCTTCCTGCCTCCCTCTAGTGCTGGGCAGTATGCTTCTAACCCTCCTGTGCTGTATAGCTTGCTTCCCGCCTCCCCCTAGTGCTGGGCAGCATGCTTCTTGTCCTCCTGTGCTGTATAGCTTGCTTCCCGCCTCCCCCTAGTGCTGGGCAGCATGCTTCTTGCCCTCCTGTGCTGTATAGCTTGCTTCCTGCCTCCCCCTAGTGCTGGGCAGCATGCTTCTTGTCCTCCTGTGCTATATAGCTTGCTTCCTGCCTCCCCTAGTGCTGGGCAGCATGCTTCTTGCCCTCCCCTGCTGTATAGTTTGCTTCCTGCCTCCCACCAAGTGCTGGGCAGCATGCTTCTTGCCCTCCTGTGCTGTATAGCTTGCTTCCTGCCTCCCCCTAGTGCTGGGCAGAATGCTTCTTGCCCTCCCCTGCTGTATAGCTTGCTTCCTGCCTCCCCCCTTTGCTGGGCAGCATGCTTCTTGTCCTCCTGTGCTGTATAGCTTGCTTCCCGCCTCCCCCTAGTGCTGGGCAGCATGCTTCTTGCCCTCCTGTGCTGTATAGTTTGCTTCCTGCCTCCCCCTAGTGCTGGGCAGCATGCTTCTTGCCCTCCTGTGCTGTATAGTTTGCTTCCTGCCTCCCCCTAGTGCTTGGCAGCATGCTTCTTGCCCTCCTGTGCTGTATAGTTTGCTTCCCGCCTCCCCCTAGTGCTGGGCAGCATGCTTCTTGCCCTCCTGTGCTGTATAGCTTGCTTCCCGCCTCCCCCTAGTGCTGGGCAGCATGCTTCTTGCCCTCCTGTGCTGTATAGCTTGCTTCCCGCCTCCCCCTAGTGCTGGGCAGCATGCTTCTTGTCCTCCTGTGCTGGGCAGCATGCTTCTTGCCCCCCTTTGCTGGGCAGCATGCTTCTTGCCCCCCTTTGCTGTATAGTATGCTTATTGCCCCCTAGTGCTGGGCAGCATGCTTCTTGCCCTCCTGTGCTGTATAGCTTGCTTCCTGCCTCCCCCTAGTGCTGGGCAGCATGCTTCTTGCCCCCCTTTGCTGGGCAGCTTGCTTCTTGCCCCCTTTGCTGGGCAGCTTGCTTCTTGCCCTCCTGTGCTGTATAGCTTGCTTCTTGCCCCCTTTGCTGGGCAGCTTGTTTCTAGCTCCATCACTGCCCCTGAGTGCTCCTGTAGCTGCAGATCTGATACCTAGGAAGGGTTAATACAGAGATCCATGGGAGCCAGACACTGAAAAGGGTTAGTAGAATAGAGACAGTGAAGAAAGGGTTAACAGGAGATAAATGAGACAGAGGTGTAAGGGTTAACAAGCTCTCAGACCATAGTCCCACAATAAGAGGCGTCCCTGTACACTAGACTACATCTCCCACAATGCATCTGGGCATACTCCTCCCCCTGGGCGAGGCTATATTTGTTGTGGGCGTGGTCTCATCTGACTACAAAGCTTTGCACGGCTGCCTTCCCCAGCACAGCAGGACCAGCCTGGTACATGGAGACACCCAGCCCTGCGCCCCCTGACCCGGCTCCCCTGAGATAAGGACCCCCCACCCCAGGGGCACCCCCAGGGACAGCACCATGCACACTGTGCAGAAAGACACCACCTTCACCAAGATCTTCGTGGGGGGGGCTGCCCTACCACACCACAGACTCGTCCCTCAGGAAATACTTCGAGGGGTTCGGGGACATAGAGGAGGCGGTGGTGATAACGGACAGACAGACGGGCAAGTCCCGGGGCTACGGCTTCGTAAGTACCCCGATATGTGCCTCTGTACCCCGATATGTGCCTCTGTACCCCGATATGTGCCTCTGTACCCCGATACCGGCCTCTGTACCCCGATACGTGCCTCTGTACCCCGATACGTGCCTCTGTGCCCCGATACCTGCCTCTGTGCCCCGATACCTGCCTCTGTACCCCGATACCTGCCTATGTACCCCGATACCTGCCTATGTACCCCGATACGTGCCTGTATTATATTATAAGTACCCCAAAAACTGCATATATATTATATGCACCCCTATATGTGCCTATACAGAAGTACCCCAATACCTGCCAATGTATTATAGGTACCCAGATGTGTGCCTATTTATATTGTATGCTCCCCGGCCCCCTCTGCCTATGTGCAGACTGCATTATATAGGGGGCCCTGGACCCCCTCTGCCTATGTGCAGACTGCACTATATAGGGGGCCCTGGACCCCCTCTGCCTATGTGCAGAATGCATTATATAGGGGGGCCTGGACCCCCTCTGCCTATGTGCAGAATGCATTATATAGGGGGCCTGGACCCCCTCTACCTATGTGCAGAATGCATTATATAGGGGGCCTGGACCCCCTCTACCTATGTGCAGAATGCATTATATGGGGGGCCTGGACCCCCTCTGCCTATGTGCAGACTGCATTATATAGGGGGCCTGGACCCCCTCTGCCTATGTGCAGAATGCATTATATAGGGGGCCTGGACCCCCTCTGCCTATGTGCAGACTGCATTATATAGGGGGCCTGGACCCCCTCTACCTATGTGCAGAATGCATTATATAGGGGGCCTGGACCCCCTCTGCCTATGTGCTGAATGCATTATATAGGGGGCCTGGACCCCCCTCTGCCTATGTGCTGAATGCACTATATAGGGGGCCTGGACCCCCCTCTGCCTATGTGCTGAATGCATTATATAGGGGGCCTGGACCCCCTCTGCCTATGTGCAGAATGCATTATATAGGGGGCCTGGACCCCCTCTGCCTATGTGCAGAATGCACTGTATAGGGGGCCTGGACCCCCCTCTGCCTATGTGCAGACTGCACTGTATAGGGGGCCTGGACCCCCCTCTGCCTATGTTCAGACTGCACTATATAGGGGGCCTGGACCCCCTCTGCCTATGTGCAGACTGCACTGTATAGGGGGCCTGGACCCCCTCTGCCTATGTGCAGAATGCACTGTATAGGGGGCCTGGACCCCCCTCTGCCTATGTGCAGACTGCACTGTATAGGGGGCCTGGACCCCCCTCTGCCTATGTTCAGACTGCACTATATAGGGGGCCTGGACCCCCTCTGCCTATGTTCAGACTGCATTATATAGGGGGGCCTGGACCCCCCTCTGCCTATGTTCAGACTGCACTATATAGGGGGCCTGGACCCCCCTCTGCCTATGTTCAGACTGCACTATATAGGGGGCCTGGACCCCCTCTGCCTATGTGCAGACTGCACTATATAGGGGGCCTGGACCCCCTCTGCCTATGTGCAGACTGCATTATATAGGGGGCCTGGACCCCCTCTGCCTATGTGCAGACTGCACTATATTTGGGGGGGGGGGGGCACCAGTCTATTATGTCTCTGTGAAGGGACAAAAAGGTTCTGCTGCAGAACAACTGCTTCTTAATGTCTTACTGGGGCATATTCACTAAGGCTGCTGCTCCTCACTGCTGCCCCCCCCCCTCTGCTCCTTACACCGGGGCCCTCTGTGCACGTCTTGGTGGCTCCTAGCTCTGCAGTGTCAGTGCCCACCTTAGTGAATCTGGCCCATGGCCACCCTGCCACTGTGTGTCTGGGATTTTATCTTAAAGAAAGTTTGTTGCTACTGAATACAAAGAGACCGTGGGATAAATAAACATGTTTAGGGTAATAACATCTGTGTGTCCTGGGGTGCAGCACCCCAACAGGGCCACACCTGCACTCTCTGTCTGTTTTTGTTTGTCCATTCCTTATTTTTCTTTCGTTGTCTGTCTCTTTTTTTTTTTTTTTTTTTTTTTTTTTTTTTTTTTCTTCTTTCCTCTACTAGTCTTACATGCTGTTTATTTAGGGCTGGTGTCACTTTAATACTACTTCATTCTGAAGCCCGTGTTATGTGGGTCTAAATGAATAATCCATAAGCACCTACTGTGAAGGCTGGGCAGTTTAGGGGGAGGGGGGGTTGCTGAAACATGGGGGTGCAGGGATAAGTCACAGAGCAGCTTTAATATAAAGCCAAATAGTTTTAAGGGGTCCTCCTAATTTCCTCTAGTACAATGCTATGCTCAGTGGTACTGTCTGGTATGGGGGGTATTTCTGAGGTTTCTTCTGGTGGTCTCAGTGGTGGAATGTTATATGGTACTGCTGGTGCAGTAGGTGCAAAGCACTGGGGCTCATAATGAGAGGTCCCTGTGTTACTGCCAGTAAATGAGGGGGATGACCGCTACTCTATGGGCAGGTGATCTGATCATTTAAATATATATTTGGCTATTTTTTTACTGACCACAAGCAGTGGGGAGAGAATATGCACTGGGGCCCTCTGGGGGTCCTCCACTGACAGCAGCCAATTGGATGTGATCAGTGGGGCCCTCCTATACTTTAACACCTGGCAGTGTATTCCCTTCCTGCCTCTCGGGGTCACCAGGACCCTATAATAACAGAATAATACTACATGCCTGGTGCGGGCCAGCTCTACTAAATGGTGACGTACATGGGGAATCTTCCAATCCCTCTGCTACTCCATGGGGTATATGTAACGAGTTATTCCCCAGCGCACAGTTTAGTGGTCCTGGCCCTCTGACAACGAGCGAGTCTTCTGAGACCTTGTCTGTCTCCGGACTCCCAATAAACAGTACCGCTACTTTATAACTCTCGCTCTAGTCACTGAACGCTTTCCCTATTTTTCTATTTTTAGAACCGAAATGTTACCAGCGCGGCCTTGTCCCTCCTTATAGTATCAGTATCTTGCTATTTATAGACTATGATCCCCAATCCTATTTCCAGTCATTGCTCTGCATTGTTTTCTCACCACATGGGTTAGTTCTGTTTTATTGAGGCTGCATGAATCGGATGGTTCTGTTTAAGGCCCTGACCCAGTATCTATTGAGATAATGTAAATCCCATCTTTTTTCACCCCAAATCTATCTGATTATATATATATATATATATATATATATATATATATATATAATGATGTGTGTGTATATGTATGTATGTATGTACACACAATATAAGAAGGATATAATGAGTATTGCCAGCGGCTGTGATCCCGCACGGTAGCTGCTCCACTGGTTATTAGGCCCCCCTGGCACAGCACCCATCCAGCTTGCCCCGTGTTCATGTGCCAACGTGTAAACACACAGGGGGGGCACAGGCAGAGCACATAGACCTTGTAAGGGTGGGAGCCGGGAGTGGGTGGTGTAATGCTGGGTGAGGGGGTGCACAGCACTGACTCTCTCCTCTGTTACAGGTGACCATGTCCGACAGGAACTCCGCCGACCGAGCCTGTAAGGACCCCAACCCCGTCATTGATGGCAGAAAAGCCAATGTCAACCTGGCCTACCTGGGAGCCAAGCCAAGGAATATACAGAGTGGTGAGTGAGCGCACAAAGGGTTAACCTGTATTGTCACATTATGTACATATGAGTGATCTATAGATTAGAAACTTATATTATGGGAGGATTACACCCAGCACAAAGCTTATGTCTAATGGGGCGCACTGCTAGAGGGGTCTCTGTCTGACCTTCCCAGCGAGGGGCCGTAGGGTCATCCAGACCAAGTGACCATTACACGTTCTCATGTGCTGTTGTGCATTTACCCCATCACCCGTCCTCTCTAGGGGTTAAAAAGAGGGGTTTGTATGTACTTGGGGGCGGAGGTAAATTTAATCAGACCACGGCAGGGTTCTCTGTATTAACCCTTTCTCTCTCTCCCACGGCTGGGTTCTCTGCATTAACCCTTTCTCTCTCCCACGGCAGGGTTCACGCTAGGTGTACAGCAGCTCCATCCGGCCTTCATACAGAGGCCTTTTGGGTGAGTTGATTACTTTCTGTATCTTATATTTGTGTACAATGCAGGCTCCTGACCACATGGTCATGTCACGGGTCCCATGTAGTGCCCGGGCGCTATTATTATTATTATTATTCAGTCCCTCGTGTGAGATGTGGCTTCTTATTGTTATTGGTGTCTGCAGGATACAATAAGGCTGAGGCTCCCAACCTGATCCATGAGCTTTACTCCGTGCCACGTTAACGAAGATTACACTAATAGATCTGTATATAAGATGAGCGATGGGCCCCAAACCAGAGCAACCATAGACTGATCCGGGAGCCTCCTTCAGGTCCACTTTACAACTGGGGTTAGAAGTATTAAGGGCATAAAAATATAGGTGCGTGGCTTATAACTTGAGAAACCTAATGAAATATAAAATAATAATCATGTCGTCCGGCATGGAGATCACCCTCAGACATCAGTGAGAGGCTCCTATACTGGGTGCCTTGTCTTGTACCCCCCCCCTAGTCCGTGCGCCCTGCAGTCTTGTACCCCCCTAGTCCGTGCGCCCTGCAGTCTTGTACCCCCCCCTAGTCTGTGCGCCCTGCAGTCTTGTACCCCCCCTAGTCCGTGCGCCCTGCAGTCTTGTACCCCCCCTAGTCTGTGTGCCCTGCAGTCTTGTACCCCCCCTAGTCTGTGCGCCCTGCAGTCTTGTACCCCCCCTAGTCTGTGCGCCCTGCAGTCTTGTACCCCCCCCTAGTCTGTGCGCCCTGCAGTCTTGTACCCCCCCCTAGTCTGTGCGCCCTGCAGTCTTGTACCCCCCCCTAGTCTGTGCGCCCTGCAGTCTTGTACCCCCCCCTAGTCTGTGCGCCCTGCAGTCTTGTACCCCCCCCTAGTCTGTGCGCCCTGCAGTCTTGTACCCCCCCAGTCCGTGCGCTCTGCCCCTGTGTGACCCTGCAGTCTCGGCGCTCATCAGACAGATGTTGTGTGGGGCCTGCGCTCTCTCCTATTGTCTGTCTCTTTTCAGTAGTCTTCCCTCCCCCTAGGACAGTCCCAACAGGACACGGCAGCTGTTCTAAAAATCCCTGGTGCACAATAGATGGGAAATAATGAGCCTGTGTAACCCTTTCATGGCCACACCCCTCTAAAGACCTGTAAGACAGCCTCTCCAGCAATTCAGAGTTTATTGTGATTTTTTTTATTTTTATTTTGTAATGTTAATTAATGAATTGGTAAAGTGACAAATAGGTAAAGTATATTAATTTCTAATATATGCAGCAGGCATTGTGCTGAAGAGCTGACAATCTGTTGTGATGTTCCTGCTGCATACAATGTAGGTTTGCAGTGTTGTGGAGCTGAGGTGTCAGCAATGTGCGCAGTGTAAATAGGCTGCGTGCGCGAGGGGAAGCCGTTGGTCTAGCTGGGTTCTTCCGCATGTTGTACTGTTAATGTTATTAGTGTCGTAAAAATGGCTGCGATTGTGTATGTGTTAGGAAGTGCGCTAAATACTCCACACCCGCCTAATAGTGTATTTAGTAGGTCGTACGGGTCTGTGTAAAAGGCGTATGTGCTTGGCAGTGTTTTGCGTGCTTAGGGGTTGTGCAGCCTCGTTTTGGGGGGCGGGGGGGGGGGGGGTTGTAGGTATGATGCGCAAGTCGTGCAGGGTCATAGGGATGACTGCCTACGGCGCTCATCTCCACCAGCGCAAGTGAAATCCTTGTCCTTGTTTCATTGGATATTTTATCGACAACTCTAACTTTCCAGATAACTGAAAGAGAAGAGCTTTATTATGTAGCTTTATTCATAGAAGGGGTCCTTTTTATTACAGTAAAAGTTGTTTATACCGCTGTGTTGTGCTGGCGCTTGGGTCCCATTGGTCTGTATTAGAGGACAAGGGACAGAGCTTGTGATGGGGTTACCCTAGACCCGGATTACCATTAGTCCATGTTATGAGTGTGGGGCCTCTAAACTTGCAGATTTCTGGGATCTTTCCCTTGATAATGGCCTTTATTTACTAAATAGCACCTCAGCGTTGTATGGACCGTGACATATCTGATAAGACTGTTTAGTAAACACGTGACTCCATGCTAAGTAAGTAACATTCATGGTCTGCAACAATTAGCATTAATAAAAGTGCACTTATTTAGCTCGCATTTTGTATTGAAGTCTGCCTGATCAACATAATTAGCGTAATTAACATTTGCATCTCCTCCATTTGGTAATGTGCCCGTTTGGCCCCTCACTCCCTGGGGCTTCTGTTATACAAGTGAGATTATAAAGTGTTTGATCCTCAGGATGCAAAGTGCCCCTGCGGACAGCTGTATCCTTGTGAAGGAGGGGTTAATTGGGTTACATGTGCCCCTTCCCTACGTGAGGCTGGGCTGGCACCACATGGGGCAGTATTGGGGCTTCCTTCTGCCCCTTCCCTACGTGAGGCTGGGCTGGCACCACGTGGTGCAGTATTGGGGCTTCCTTCTGCCCCTTCCCTACGTGAGGCTGGGCTGGCACCACATGGGGCAGTATTGGGGCTTCCTTCTGCCCCTTCCCTACGTGAGGCTGGGCTGGCACCACATGGGGCAGTATTGGGGCTTCCTTCTGCCCCTTCCCTACGTGAGGCTGGGCTGGCACCACATGGGGCAGTATTGGGGCTTCCTTCTGCCCCTTCCCTACGTGAGGCTGGGCTGGCACCACGTGGTGCAGTATTGGGGCTTCCTTCTGCCCCTTCCCTACGTGAGGCTGGGCTGGCACCACATGGGGCAGTATTGGGGCTTCCTTCTGCCCCTTCCCTACGTGAGGCTGGGCTGGCACCACATGGGGCAGTATTGGGGCTTCCTTCTGCCCCTTCCCTACGTGAGGCTGGGCTGGCACCACATGGGGCAGTATTGGGGCTTCCTTCTGCCCCTTCCCTATGTGAGGCTGGGCTGGCACCACATGGTGCAGTATTGGGGCCTCCTTCTGCCCCTTCCCTATGTGAGGCTGGGCTGGCACCACATGGTGCAGTATTGGGGCTTCCTTCTGCCCCTTCCCTACGTGAGGCTGGGCTGGCACCACATGGTGCAGTATTGGGGCTTCCTTCTGTAGCGCTGTACGGTACAACACAGTTTAGGAATTCAAGCATGTCTTCAGTAAATGGCTTTATTGGTCATCAAATCCGTGTCCAAGTCTTCATGCTGTATTGTTGAGTCAGACGTCTTGGAGTAGGGCTGAGGGGACTTTTATTAACCAAAGTTATCTCTTATTTTGGCCGCCATGCGTCTCTTCTGATTTATTCTCTTTATTGTATGGATTAATAGGAATTAAGTTATTATACACTGCCCATATGCAATATATAGAGATCATAACATCCATTACAGGAGAGGCTGAGGGAGATGCTTGTGCAAGAAGCTTGCAATCTATAGAATCTACTGAAGGTGCAACAAGTGACCCAGTTGTAATTTCTTTTTTTATATACATACACTTTATTTTTATTTTTTTTCTGTGAAGCAAGCCTAAAGCCAATACTTTGTAGCGCCACCTTTTGCAGCAATCACAGCTCCAAGTGGCTTTGGATAAGTCTCTATGAGCTTGAGACATCTTACCACTGGGATTTTTGCCCATTCCTCCTTGCAAAACTGCTCCAGCTCCTTCAAGTTGGATGGTTTGCGCTTGTGAACACCAATCTTTAAGTCTGACCACAGATTTCCTATTGGATTGAGGTCTGGGCTGCGACTCGGCCATTCCAACACATTTACATGTTTCCCATAAACCCCCCAAGTGTTGCTTTAGCAGTGTGTTTGGGGTCATTGTCCTGCTGGAAGGTGACCCTCCGTCCTAGCCTCAAATCACGCACAGAGTGGTACAGGTTTTGCTCAAGAATATCCCTGTATTTAGCACCATCCATCTTTCCCTCAACTCTGACCCGTTTCCCAGTCCCGGCTGCTGAAAAACATCCCACAGCATGATGCTGCACCGCCATGTTTCACTGTGGGGATGGTGCTCTTTTGGGTGATGTGATGTGTTGGGTTTGCACCAGACATAGCGTTCTCTTAGATGGCCAAAAAGTTCAATTTTAGTCTCATCAGACCAGAGCACCTTCCTCCATACATTTTGGGAGTCTCACGACTCATTTTTGTTTTTTTGCTGAAAGTAATGGCTTTCTTCTGGCCACTCTGCCATAAAGCCCAACTCTATGGAGCGTACGGCTTATTGTCGTCCTATGTAAAGATCCTCCAGTCTCTGCTGTGGAACTCTGCAGCTCCTCCAGGGTTACCTTAGGTCTCTGTGCTGCCTCTCTGATTAATGCCCTCCTTGCCCGGTCCGTGAGTTTTGGTGGGCGGCCGTCTCTTGGCAGATTTGCTGTTGTGCCATGTTCTTTCCAGTTGGTTATGATAGATTTGATGGTGCTCCCGGGGAAAATCAAACATTTGGATATTTTTTTATAACCTAACCATGACTTGTACTTCTCAACAACATTGTCCCTTACTTGTTTGGAGAGTTCCTTGGTCTTCATGGCAGTATTTGGTTAGTGGCGCCTCTTGCTTAGGTGTTGCAGCCTCTGGGGCCTTTCAAAAAAGGTGTGTTTTTATGTATATATATATATATATATATATATATATATATATATATATTTCACTTCACCAACTTAGACTATTGTGTTCTGATCCATCACATAAAATTCAGATTAACAAAACATTGCACTTAAA
Source organism: Discoglossus pictus (assembly GCA_027410445.1). NCBI lineage: Eukaryota > Metazoa > Chordata > Amphibia > Anura > Alytidae > Discoglossus > Discoglossus pictus. The sequence goes on from CM050174.1 coordinate 1,040,105, forward strand.
GCTGTAATGTAACAAAGTAGGTCAAAAGTCACGGGGAGGTCGGGGGTGAATACTTTTGCAAGGCACTGTGTGTGTGTGTGTGTATATGTATACATGTATAAGGTCATAAATAAGACTGCCATTCACTGTCGGTGTCCTACATTAAGGTGCCCCTAATTAGAGCAATTTTCTTTTACATTTATGAAGTTCCCTGTTTCAGCTCCTCGCTGTATCTGTTCCTTCTGCCCACTACTCCTTCTGTAATGTGACCCATGGGCACCCTCCCACTGCCATCCCTGGTAATTGGCATGGGCCCGAGCTGATCCTGCAGTGTGTGGGATGGCTCTTTCCTCCTGTCTGGGCCTTGATCTGAGACGCCTCTCTGTGATGATTAAGATAATGTTTATATGTCTGCAGAGTCCTAGTTACAATGTGAGCGCTGCCTGAGGTGCGCTGGGTCTGTATGGGCAGCACTGAGTGATGGATCTCTAATGGACTAGAACCACCTTCTAATTCTATATTCTGTTCTGTATGTTTACTACTTTTATTTTTAATGGCTTCCTTTTTGCATATCAGTCTTGGCTCCTCAGATCTGATTTTTTTTTTCCAGCCGTTTTTCAATTCCTATATGACATAAATATTTTTGGTACTTTTATTCGGCTACCACAATCATGGCCTCTGGGGCTCTTTAAGTTATTGTTTTTTAAAGCCTTCCAGCAGACAAGGGGTCACTGCTCCTAATCCTCTGTACGAGGGAGAGTCCCAGCGCATTGTTCCCTCGCCCGTCAGGGTTTCCACTCCAACTCCTCATTGGCAGAGCTACAAAATAACAAGCCCAGGGTATAAATAGAGAGAAAAACAATTGGGAGGAAGAGGAGGGCGAGCGTGGTGTGGTAACAGATGTGGGGAGGGGGAGTGAAGGGACAGCGAGGTGATGGAGCTGGCAGCACTACCAGGTCTGGAGCCGCTTCTAGAGCTGGACAGGAGAGTGTTCAGGATCTTGTCGGGTTTGTCATCCCTAATGTGGATGACTCTGCACAAATAAACTCCATAGCCATCATTTTGACAGAAGAACGAGCTTGGGATTTGCCCACTGAATGATGGTGATGCTAAAATCAAGGGGCCCGACATTTACTCCCACTTGAAAGACCACTGTAGACTAAAATATAATTATCCAAATAAAAATTAAACTAGATGTTTGTGACTCGACAGCTAATTTAATGTTATTCTGTAGGTGAAGCCGCCATTGTTTTTGCAAGAACTGATTTCCAGCAGGAGAAGTGCATATATGAGAACAGTTTGCAAATGATAAAGTCTAGTTCTTCACCAGACCACCCTGTAAATACAGGACTTCAGTGGGCCTTTGCTGAGCCCATGCTCTGATAGTGTTTGGTCATTTTACAGAGTGGGAGTATAAAAGGGGCCATAATGCTTCTCAAAGAATGGTAAGGTCATTATACAAGAGCTAAGAATATTGGTTTACAAACTAGCAAAAAAGTAAATTACAGAAATGTTAATCGCCATAATAAATTATGAACTTGGTCATTTAGATCTGTAGGTCACTTGTTTTCTATGTCCTTGCCAGGTCTCCACGAAACTCCATATTTTAAAGTGATGGCTTCTGGCCAGGTTTGATAGGCAACATGTCTATTGTGAAGGGGGACACCGTGCACCATGTCTGGTTACTAGAAATGTGTGAGGATTTAGGAAACATAATATACAGGTCCCAAAGACTAAAAACATTAACAAAAATACATTTAAAAGAAATGCCTAGTCTCACAACTGTTTTGCCACGTGCAAAACGACCGTCAAGCTATTGGCTGGGCAATACATTGGTTTTAGTCTCTTTGCCCAAATCCTCACAATAGTTAGATACCTATTGATGCTTCATATGGTACTGATTATTGTGCAGTTTTGGGCTATATTGTTTTTGTTTGTTAAGTTGTCTCTTAGAAGTACATAACTTTGACATTTTTTTTTTTTTTTTTACTAAATCTCTTTAGAATTAATAATTGATGACCTTCTCAGAAAAAAGTAAATCCTTCACACGGTTTCTTTTCTTTTCCCTTCTACAGGCTAACGCCACAGTACATCTACCCACCTGCCATTGTTCAGCCAAGTATGGTCATTCCAAGTCCAATCCAGTCTCTGCCAACTCAGTATGTGGACTACAACTCTGCTACCCAAGCCTACACTCATTATACCACAGCGGCCTATGAACAGTACCCGTACGCAGCCTCACCCGCAGCTGGGTATGTGGGGTACAGCTACACCAGCCCAATGCAACAACAAATGTCTGCAAGCACTACCCCCGCTGCACCCACCGCATACATCCAGTACCAGCCGCAGCCCCTCCAGCCTGACCGGATGCAGTAATGGACAAAAAACTTGATCTTCCTCAATATTATACTTATTTTTTTTTTTTTTTTTTTTACTGTGGAATGATCCAATGCAAAAAATGTAATTGTATTAATAACTATAAAGAAAAAGGACTCTTGATAAGTAAACAGAAACCCACGATTTTCATTTGTATTATGGACAAAGTTGGAGGCTGTGTGCGTTTAGGAAAACCTCACATTTTTCTTTTTGCATCCTGAGAAGAGGATTCTGGGTAAATGGACGTGGGATGGGAGGGAAGGAAAACTGAAGATTAAAGATTTAACACAAATAACCTCTTGCTTTCCCCCCCTTTTTTTTTTTTCCTTTCCCTCTAACTCCAACTAGAAGAAAAATAGACTGAGGTACTCGGAGCGCAGATTTTTTTTTTTTTTTTTTTTTTTTTTTTTTTACTATGTACAAGAAACTGAGATGCCTTAAACTTTCTTCTTTCACTATTTATTGCAACTTTTCTTCCTGCTGTTCACTTGAGCTGTGGATTTCAGGAGATTTTGAATCAAACTTTTTTTTTTTTTTTTAATCTAAATTATTGTATAGTTTTTTTTTTTTCTTAAACAATTGCTGACTATATCAATATGCAAATAGAGGAGCATTGACTGTGACTCTCAGTGCTAGCCTGGCACAGGAGTAGCAAAGCACGGACCTCTGTAGTCGATGCACTGTAATATTTTATTATTATTATTGTAACTGTTTATTCAGTTCAGACCGGTATATTATTAAAGTACACCTTGTATTAATTGAGGTTTTGTTATTGCTGCAGTTTGAGAGGTATGCAGTATTTATGTTAGGCAAAAGGTAACACAACACCTTAAGTGCTTAGAAATAAAAAGAAGCAAAAATAATAACTTCTCAATCAACATTTTACAAGCTGCATGAACCCTGCAGCCTAAGATACTGAAAACTGAGGAAAAACACTGTATATTTTATCTTTTTATTTAAGGAAGTCACTTCCGCAAGTTGTACCTGATTTGTGAGCAGTTTGGGGGGAAATGTCTGTTACCTAATGGGACGATATGATCGACCAAGTGCTGGGATTATTCCAAATGAATGATGCCATTTTTTTCTAGACCGTCTGTTGCATCTTATAGCTGATCTGTGATTGTATGTTGGGAGGTGCCAGTCGGGTCAGGATGTTGGGTATGGACCAATTGGTGGTAACCTCATGCACTGTATGATGGACAGGAGGGCAGCCGTGTTCATATTGTAGGCTGTCCTTCCAATCACCTTTAACATGGAGGACATTACCAACCATTATGATTGTTTCAGAATTTATTTTTTTGTCTCTCCAGCCTCACATGACTTTTTCCCAATAGGATCCCAGCCATTGGGTAGATGGAATAAGGACATCTCTGTGCCAAATTTCTTATATTGGTAACCTTGTAAAAGGTCCTATTACTGGACCAGAATGTCAGGAAGTGATTCTGAATAAAAGCTCACTTAGAATACCCACTGGAGTACTCGTTCATTATTTGGGTGGAGACCACACGCTAACAAGAAATTGTTTATCTTGAGTCTTGTCCTATGTGTTCCTCATTCCTCCCACAGCGTCTTATTTGGCAATGCCAATTGGTAATTTGTGATGGCTGAAGTTGTCTCGGTTTGTTTGTTTGGACCCAACGCAGGAAGTCACATCCAACATGGCAGGTTCTGGATGCAGAATGCGGTTTCCAATTAATTTCACTCTTATTTTAGAAATGTACAGAAATAACCTGTGTATATGTGGGTATGTATGTGTTAGATAATAGGCCGATATTATTTTTCAAGGTCATGATTAGCAGAAAAGTGTAGTTTAAAATTTAACAGCCAATAAAATGAGACAAGCTTTAATATTTCAGAGTTGCCAATTATTGGGAATCTTAATTAAGGAGAGAAAAATATATATATTTTTTTTTGTGCAAAAACATTATTTTATTGCCAACAGTTTAGACCATGTCCTATTGAAAGGGTGGCTTCCTTCCACACCCATTTACTAGGTTTAATGAATGTTTGATTGCTGGACCCCCACCTGTGCCATTGTGATTTGCATTAAATTGGTTGGGGAACTAGGTGTTTGATTATGAAGCATAAGTTAGCTGAGCATTGTGGGTCTGCTTATGATGGTCAGGGGGCTACTAGTGGCACAATAAGCACCTCAGAGCCCACCCTGCCTTGGGACGCACTGGTTATTATATCGATACATTGTACTTCAGTGCCAATGAGTTCAAATCTGAGACTGAACTAAAATCTAATAAAAGATCACAAATTAAAGTCAAATTAAAGTTTCCTGGATTACGAAGCATCTGATCGAGGTGAATCCATAGAGTATGAAAAATACCACAATTAGTATTATCAAACTCACCCTGATGTTCGCTAAATCTGAGTTTGTAAACACTAACTTTTGTTGGTTAACACCCCTGAAAAGCCCTGCTAAAATTAGTATAAAATTCATAATTCATTTTGGCCAATCGCAGGCAGTGAATTCATTTTTTTATTTAATACAATGTAGCACTCGGTGATGGCAGTTTGTGCAGGAAATAATGATGGGATGTGTAGTCCCCCCGTAGAAGGAAGCCGGAGGAGCCAGTCACGGATCTGTAGATCTCTGAATTGAGCTGCTGTTCTCTTGAAGCTTAGTAAATTGTTGAAATCCATATTTGAATGCAGTGTTTCTATTGGTAGGTACCCTGTGCATATGTAAGCAGCTCTAGGGGTGTGGAAGGCATTTTATTTTTTAAATAAAATAACTCTGTGAATAAAATGACTCTGTGTGTGTGTCTGATATAAGCTGAATGTGTTACCTTAGATGCACCCAGGGAGACTTACTGTACATACACCTTTATTGTGTTCCTTGTAGCCCGTCTAAGTCTATTTTGTTCCACTAAGAAATAAAATAAAAAATCCCTTTCATACAGTGGAACTTTCAGCTTAACGTACATGTAATATTAAAGGCTTACTACCCATGTAGGCTGGATGCCAAAGAATGAGAAATAAGCATATTATAAAAATAAAAACAAGCAACTTATTTTTTAAATGTTTTTATTTGTATTCTGTTTGCAGCTCTGATCAAGCGTCACCGTCCTCCTTTGCTGCTGAGATGCTCTAGGATGATTCTAGAGTGTGGGTGCATGGCTCTGCACAGAGCTGCTTACTTACAGAGTCTGGAGGGACACTGTGCACTAACCACACACTAGCTTTCTCAGCAGCAAGGGAGGAGAGTGCTGCTTAATCAGAGCTGCAAATGGAATCGCATGTAATAAAAAATGTTTAAAAAAAAGTCCCTGTTCTGTGACATGTCACATGGTATCTTAAAGGACCCCAGTGAGTGTCCTGGTCATTCTAGGATACTAATGTAAGAATATTAATATTCACAATTAAGAAGTTTTGAACGTATTTTAGTAAAACACTAAAATGTGGCTGTCACTCAGCTTAGATCCTCCCACCAGGCTAATTACACACTGATTGATAAATAACCCCTTGGAGTAATGGCTTCCTTTTGCATATGACTTATGAGGTATCAGACAGTGAATAGCCAGATACCAGAAGGAAGCCATTAATCCAGTAATTAGCTAGTTTGGTACTGATAACAAGACCAGTCTGATGAAAGGATCTCTTGAGTTGAGTGGCAGCTAAACTATAAAGCTATATTTATGTCAATGTATTACATTTTTAAAAATAATGCCCAGTTGGATAAATCATAATTGTCACAGACACTTTACAATATGTGTAATAATCAAATTAGATGTACAGTAGAAACAACGTGACTTCACTGCGCTTATGGCCCCCTTGCACAGGGGCCCCTCTGACTCCAGCTCTATTTCAGGTATGTAAAGGTTTTTACAACTTCCAATAAATGTCTAATCCCTCAATCCTGACAATAAGGAGGATAATCCTTGATGTGCCCCACGCCTAACGCACGTTTCGCTCCAAGCCATTTTAGGAAGAGTTCCATCCCTAAGACCAGAGACCCCAGACCCTCAGCCTAGGGGGGTATCAGGGACTTTAGGGGATGCTGCAAATTACAGGAGGTATAAACAGAGCAGGATTAAAGTGCCGGCGCACAAAGCCCAGACTAATACCGGCGAATCAGAGGCTAGAACTAACCAGTAGCCGGAGACGAACCAGATGGCTCCAAACCACCAACTGTCACATGTAATAATATAAATAATATACACATTTACTGACTGGAATAAAGGACAATAAACCGAGAAGTATGTCATTTTATATCTCATTTCTGCTCATCCGTCAGACCCACAATTCCTCTGTTTAAAGGCTGGAAAGTAAAATAATTATATTACAAATCAATTAGCGGCCGTATTGTGGTTTCTCAGGACTGTTTTGAAGTGTAGTTCTTCCCAAGAGGATATTTTTAATGCATTTTGTATGGGATTTGCCCACAAGAGCTTACAATCTACATGTAACAGTAACAGAGGCTCCTGGAGGGGTAGTAGGTGCAGGCTCGGGGTGCACTGTAGGGCAGGGTGGGGTCTGACTTATCTCCCAGTAACACTCCTGGACGTCTTGTCTGATTATTTCCTTTTTACACTGTTGGGGAGTTTATGATAAGGACACGGAAGAACAAAATATGAAATTAACCCCATTTACTCCCTCTGGTGTCACTCAGCCCCTGCTCGATCTTAAGGTACGTGCATATACCAATAGACTGTAAGCTCTTGGGGCATGGTCCTCACATTATACCAATAGACTGTGAGCTCTTGGGGCATGATCCTCCCATTATACCAATAGACTGTGAGCTCTGGGGCATGAACCTCCCATTATACCAATAGACTGTAAGCTCTTGGGGCATGAACCTCCCATTATACCAATAGACTGTGAGCTCTTGGGGCATGATCCTCCCATTATACCAATAGATTTTGAGCTCTTGGGGCATGGTCCCCCCAATATACCAATAGACTGTGAGCTCTTGGGGCATGATCCTCCCATTATACCAATAGACTGTGAGCTCTTGGGGCATGATCCTCTCAATATACCAATAGACTGTGAGCTCTTGGGGCATGGTCCTCCCATTATACCAATAGACTGTGAGCTCTTGGGGCATGATCCTCCCAATATACCAATAGACTGTGAGCTCTTGGTGCATGATCCTCCCATTATACCAATAGACTGTGAGCTCTTGGGGCATGGTCCTCCCATTATACCAATAGACTGTGAGCTCTGGGGACATGATCCTCCCAATATACCAATAGACTGTGAGCTCTTGGGGAATGATCCTTCCATTATACCAATAGACTGTGAGCTCTTGGGGCATGATCCTCCCATTATACCAATAGACTGTGAGTTCTTGGTGCATGGTCCTCCTATTATACCAATAGACTGTGAGCTCTTGGGGCATGATCCTCCCATTATACCAATAGACTGTGAGCTCTTGGTGCATGGTCCTCCCATTATACCAATAGACTGTGAGCTCTTGGGGCATGATCCTCCCATTATACCAATAGACTGTGAGCTCTTGGGGCATGGTCCTCCCATTATACCAATAGACTGTGAGCTCTTGGGGCAATGTCCTTGCATTATACCAATAGACTGTGAGCTCTTGGGGCATGATCCTCCCATTATACCAATAGACTGTGAGCTCTTGGGGCATGATCCTTCCGTTATACCAATAGACTGTGAGCTCTTGGACTGTGAGCTCCTAGATTGCAAGCTCTTTGGGACAGGGTCCCTCATTATATAACTAGATTGCAAGCTCTTTGGGGCAGGGACTCCCATTATATAATTAGATTGTCAGCTCTTTCCTTATAAATAATCTTCTAGACACATTCAGAATTGTGTGAAACTAAAGTGAAACTGTGCCCGTGTTTCCCCCCCCCCCCCCCCCCCCGTTATCTCACAGCGACACTGAGGGGGTGACTCAGCAAACTAACAAAGTGACTTGTCATCTAAACTGCAGCGAAAAACAAGTTTATTTTGTATCCAATGTGTGACATGTAAATGCATTTTCCTACAGTAACATATGATTTTTGCATTTTCTAACTTCCAGCCTCTGTATCTCTTGCTAATGATAGATCATAGCCTATAATTGTTGATTATCCCTTAATGCATTCAGTGTAAAGCCATGTGAAAAGAATATACATATTAGCAGATATAACATACATGTACAAGCAGGCGTGTTAGCTCTGTGGTATTTTATGTCTGAAGAACTAAACCTGATAATTGGATAAAATATTTGTACAAAGCAAAAAATAAATAAATTCAGCCGTTACAATACGTTATACAACTTTCCTGTACTTTGTGGCTCCATTTTTCTTTTCTCAGCTGATTCTGCTGATACTTTCTCAGGAGGTTGTGTCCTAGAAGCAGACGGGGCGGAACCGTACCCTGCCCCCGGGAGCTGACAATCTAACAGGGAGCAGCAGTTCGTGTGATTTCCCAGAGCGCACCAGCTGTCAGGGGCTCAGTTCCTGTCTCCTTGTTTGCTAATTATCTGTTGTGGGGCCCTCCTCTGATTGGCTGTCAGGCCCCCCCTGGGTGCACCGTATAATGACTGGGCAGTATATACACCGTGCTGGGCTGGGGTATGGAGGTGGGCAGGGTATACCCTGGGGGGCCGCACACACAGGCCAGGATTGGAGGATTTTCTTTCAGCCTAGTCATTCTGGCCTGTATGCTGCAGGGATATCCTGAAATCCTGGTCTGGGCTCTAATGTTAGTATTGGATTTTGCCTTGTATTGGAAAATGGTAAAAATATGTTTTCAAAAATAAAAGAAAATATATCAAATATTTCATCACTTTCCAGATTCAGTGCATCATCTCTGAAACATGACTACTCTGGGGTAAGTGTCAGGTGGTTTGCTCTCTCCAGCAGTGAATGGGTTACACATCACTTATCATTAACCCTCTCCCTGCTGGAGGCCGCACCACTGAACACTAATAGGAACCATTGTTATATTATACTAGAATATTGCCCGTCAAAAAATGACGGCAATGAAATTGTAAGTGAGCTAAGGGTGTTTGCTGTATATAATGTGGCTGATGTAGCGTTGTTCGTTTTCTATGTCGTGCGAGTTTTTCGGAATATCCGTAGCTGTTTCATGGTGTTTTGCGTGTTTAGGGACCTTTAGCCTCATTTTCGTTTTGTTCGGCGGCCATTTTTTAGGTGATTTTCGGGTGTCTAAACTCCGAAATTTGTGGTTAAATGGAGGTGTAACTTCACTTGCAGAGGTCCTGGGTGCCCCCCTTGCTGTGAGTAACCTTTTTATGTGTTTGTTGTTTGTATTTATTGTGTTTGTAATGTTTTTGAGGGTTGCGCGGGTTTCGCCCTTGTTTTCTAATCTCGTAGGTGTTTTTCTGCAAATCCGTAGGAGTTTGGTGGTGTTTTGCGTGTTTAGACTGCTGTAGCCTCGTTTTCGTTTTTTCCGGCGGCCATTTTTTCTCTCGCTTAGAGAATTTTTTAGTGTCTAAACTGCTTTAATTTTATTTAAATTAAGGTGTAACTTCAGTTTTCGAGGTCCTGGATGCCCCCTCTTCCTGTAAGTAAGCTTTTTATGTATTTGTTGGATTTTTGATGTTTTGATCTGCGCGTGTTGCAGACGTTTTTTGCGAGGTCGTAATGAGTGGTAACGTGTCTCGTATTTTGTTTGTGTTACGATGTAAAGATTGCGAGGGTCGCAGTTGCTGGCAAGGAGTGCCTTTGGCGCTCCTTGCCAGCAACTGCGACCCTTGCTTGGCGTGGGCCGCGGCTCGCAATGCGAGCCTGCAAGCGTTAGCAACAACTCGTATGCTCACAACTATATATGTGATGAGAACGTATTTCCTGACCGTAACGTTGGCTCTGTCACTTTAATAATAAATAAAACATATGTCCTGAGATCTGTGACCAGGATAGTACCCAGATCCCAAGGTTTGCTGCCATGTCCTCTGTGCGCTGTGCCCAGGGGGTGCTGCCATGTTCAGTGTGCCCTGTGCCCAGGGGGTGCTGCCATGTTCAGTTTGCCCTGTTCCCAGGGGGTGCTGCCATGTTCAGTTTGCCCTTTGCCCAGGGGGTGCTGCCATGTCCTGTGCCCAGTGGGTGCTGCAATGTTTGGTGTTCGCCTTTCCCAGGGGGTGCTGCCACCTTCCTGCACAGACAAGTTCCACAGATACATTCTGTAACATTGTATGTAAGTGGGTGACCCAGGACCACAGAGACCCACACGGACACTAGACCGATAATGAGAGGCCCACAATCTAAGCCCACAATCTACTTCTATAATGGAATAATTTATAAATATCTTTGCTATTTTACAGGGTAATTTGCATAAATGCATCTTAATAGACCCAGGATCCTGTTGTGTATTTTCTGGTACAGATTCATTGCTCTTGTTGGGTAAGTAAAGGATGGAAACTTTGTACCAACAACTGTTTACTCGCCACACAAGATGGGGCTTATAGTTGTGTTTGGGAGGGGGCCTCCATGGGCATGTGACGGGGTCATGGCTGGGGAGGGTACCACCTCCTAGATACTTGACCACATTCCAGCCTCCCGAGAGGGTGGCCGTAAATAAATAATTATAAAGTAAACTGGACAGAACTGGAAAATATGGGGTTAATATATCCCTAGAAGATCTTGGGCTTAATGTCAGGTCTAACAGCCAAGACAAGTGAGAATGTGAACCTAGCTGTCATCCTGACGGCTCTATGGACTATAGAGGGTGCAGGGCATCACTAATAACTGACCTTTTAGCAGTCCATTACCCTTTGTAACAATTGCAATGCATTTTGGGTAGTGGTACAGGTGCCTGTGATTGCTGGACATTTCAGGATTAATGATCTGACAACATGAAGCCAACAATGAGGGTCTCCTGCCAACTGGCCCAGAACATCAGGAGGTCTCGTAGTGTTGGGGCATGACAACTGAGCACAATGAGCTGTACACAGGAGCTGACAATCTGAGTGTGAGCAAACAGGAAAACATCTAGGACACAAGGAGGTAACACTTTATATCATTATAAGGCAGATGATTACATTGCGTATCCTGGGACTCTTTACTGATTGTTTATTTAATATGCACAAGTTTTAACCTTATTCATTTATTTTAACCTCTTAAATGTAATTGTCATAACACTGACACTTTACTTACTTCTAGGAGTCACAGATTGTCACCTTCTAGGACTGCCACTTTCTTCCTGTTCTCTCTCATGCTGGGTGCCATGTTTCACACAAACTAAGACTGTAATCCTGTTAGCAAATAAAGTGACATGCTGTGTGTCAGCAGGTTGCAGTATGGCAGTGGTACTCTCCCCTGTGGAAGAGAAGGGCAGTCCCATCCCACAAGGTGAGCGTGTGACACGCCGGGAACTTCTATATGTAGATTATAAATGACAATTACACTGCGGAGGATAAAATAAGTTCATTAACCAAAATAAAAAATATATATATATCACATATATAGTTCTCAGTAGCGTGGGCTTGCCAAAAAACGTTGGTAACGCAACGTTAAAATTGCGGTTGCGGCCAGGCAAGGAGCTTCATTGCGCTGGTGGAGATGAGCACCATCCCTACGACCCCCGGAACTACACATCAACAGAAATCTTAATTACACCATTCACAATGCAGCGCCGAGAGTGCTCAGAGGAGCAAAAGTACATGAGGGGAGAGGCTCGCAATGAACGCCAAAGGCGATTAGTGCAGCCCTTGCAATGAGCGCCAAAGGAGCTCACACCAAAATTACACGAGCGGAAAGGCTTGCAATGAGCGCCGAAGGTGCTCAGACGACCAAAAACATTACATTGTGTGCCAAATAGCATTCCCAGCCTTACAATTTTATTGCCATCATTTTTAAAAGGGCAAGTCGCTAGTATAAGATATGAACATGGGTAGAGTCCCTTTAAAATACCCAACTTAAGCTTAATTATCTAACACTTCCATTACATGTTTTATCTACAACCCGTTGTAGTTCTATGTGTTTCTATGAAGCCTCTGATTCCTTAGTGGCAGCCCCTCCTGTGCTTGTATGTGGCTTCAGGGAACAGCCTGGAGGTGCACCCTCAAAAGACATGAGGCCAGATATACTAAGGGGAGAAATGTTAGAAATGCTTGGACCTCCTCTTGATTCCGGTGTTACATGTGGGGCGGATCTACTAAGGCGTGACAGGTCCTGTATAACACGGGCAGTATTAGGGCCCGGACTCCTAGGACGTGTGTATACAGATACATTGTATCCCATTTATATAACCCAACACACTGCGGATACCTTTATATCCAGACATAATGTTGGTCCATCACCATCCATCCATCTCCTCTGATCCTCGGATTATTTCACTTGGTCCAAACAGAACATCCCATAGAACCAGCCAATAGATGGCCCTGATACCCAAATCTGCCTGTATAAGGACCACTCCAACATGACATTTTATGCCTTTTATTCAAAATTATATTCAACCCCCTTTTAAACTTATCTACAGTGAAATCCTCCTTTGGTAGTGAGTTCCACATCTACCTGCTGTTATTGTGAGGAGCCCTTTACTTTCTTTAAGATAAAATCTTTTTTCTGAAGGTGGGGGGAGGGGGGGTTCTGTTTCCTGTTATTATCATTTACATCACTGAAGAAGCCTTGGTGGGTGTAGTTGTGTGTGGGTGGGGGCGACACTTCCCCTATCCTTTGGGGGTTGGGTGTAGATATTGTCAGCTCCCAAACCTGATAAATGTAACATAATAACGTGAGTTACAATCTACAACTGGCTAAGGAAGCTAATTGGTTTTCTGGCCACTTTCCTCTTGTTTTCATTGAACATACGGGACTTTCTCAGGAGATTTCTTGTAGAATCACTGAGTTTTGGTACAAAATATAACAAACTAGCACATTATTATCAGCCCTATATCTGCAGATAACATATAGTGTTAGGGTTAGCAGCTTGTGTGATACGAGACCAATAAACGGCTGGATGGGGCTCATCTTTGTGCACAAACAGCACACTCATCATATTATATTGCATTATATTATATTATATTATATTCCACTATATTATATTATGTTATATTTCATTATATTATATTATATTCCATTATATCATATTATATTCCACTATATTATATTGTATTATATTATATTCCATTATATTACATTATATTCCATTATATTATATTCCATTATATTATATTATTTTCCATTATATTATATTCCATTATATTATATTATATTATATTCCATTATATCATATTATATTATATTCCATTATTTTATATTATATTATATTATATTCCATTATATCATATTATATTATACTATATTATATTGTATTATATTATATTCCATTATATTATAATATATTATATTAATTATATTCCATTATATTATATTATATTCCACTATATTATACTATATTATATTATATTGTATTATATTATATTAAATTATATTAAATTATATTATATTATATTCCATTATTTTATATTATATTATATTCCATTCTATCATATTATATTATACTATATTATATTGTATTATATTATATTCCATTATATTATATTATATTATATTAATTATATTCCATTATATTATATTATATTCCACTATATTATACTATATTATATTATATTGTATTATATTATATTAAATTATATTAATTATATTCCATTATATTATATTATATTATATTCCATTATATTATATTCCATTATATATTATTATATTATATTCCATTATATTATATTGCATTCCATTATATTATATTCCATTATTTTATAGTATATTCCATTATATTATATTTTATTATATTCCATTACATTCTATTATATTCCATTATCTTATATTATATAACATTATATTATATTCTATAACATTATATTACATGATATTATACTATAAATATAACTACTTATAAAAAAATATTTTTTTATAGAATTCTTTTTTCTTTGTATACAATGGCTCATTAGCAGTGTGTATGTATCTCTTTAAAAGAGCTGCTTAGGGTTTAACCGTTTGTGTGAGTATTGGGGCTGTGTTTCCGCCCTGTGTGCACGGGCCGTGTAACACGCACTCACATCTGTTGTGGTGGAGGTGCATGTAACCCCCTGGGGACCCTGGTACTAGACGGGTGGCCCCCAGTGTAAAGCTGCAGATTTTATTTCAGGTTAGAGAAAGTAACCACAGCCCCCGCCAGATGTCTGCTGTGTCATTACACGAGACCCCACTTACTGTAAGTGAGAGTGAGACCCCCCCCCCCCCCCCAAAATGTGCTCATAGTAATCTCTGCACCAACATACAGCGGTCGGGTAACTTACTATGTCACACTATGGAAAGAGTACAGTTTCTTATAAAGCAAATCGATAGTATTAGTTTAAAATGTGAAGGATCTTTATTTTATCCAGCAATGGAGAAAAATAATGGGTGTGCCCATCTTCTGCTGAGGCTATTGATCAAACTAGTGCCCTGAACACTCTATTTAATTATGAGTGTCACGATCTGCTACTTCAACTGGACTTGGTAAGAACCTAGTTCAAACCTATCCAGCAGAATTGTGTTTTCCTTGTACACCTCTGATAGCAGAAGATGGACCATACACAGGAACCACGCCCAGGAACTTGCTTCAGCAGACCAGAATATCAGGAACACCATATAATCCCTTAGAATTAGGATTAATGCACAGAATGACACTTGCATCTTGTCTATGTAAGTACAGATATCACTGTCATACCTTTATTAATTGCCACATTTTACACAATTTTCTGGCACTCAGGCTGGCCAATCAGTAAGCCTCATCCCTAAATAATAGTCTGCCCCTTGCTTACTGGGAAAACCCTGTATCTCTGATGAGATCAGATCTTAATCTCATCCTGTTGATTATATTTAGATGGGCTGAGTGAGTTATCCCAGATAACAACATTGTAACATCATAGACTGGTGCAATAGCCTGCAGAATATCTAATATGTTTCTTTACAACAATTCCTATAACATGAAACATAATACATAAACCAACATACATACAGTATAACAGTGGAATCATATTTTAACCGTAAATGTCCATAGTCCTACCCCCGCTTTCTGTGGCTCAATCCTGGGGTTGCACTGTGGGCTTGCCAGGTTATTCCACCTCTCCAACTACCTAGTAAAAATCAATTCAAGTGATAAACTTGGTGGCTCTCTAAGCACCCCGCCTCCTCTTGTCCAGGGTGAATTCTCCCTCCTTCCCAGTTGTATAGTGACCTTCCCAAGCCCCTGGGGAAACATATAAGTCTACTGGCCTGGAGGACCCTTCAAGGCAGTCCAGGGGAAACAGTAAATCCAGGCTAGTAGGTTCAGCAAAAAACTTGGGAGGGTCCTTCCCCTGCAAGACCCTCTCCTTCCAGTCAAGGTAGACCTCTTGATTCTGGGATGGTACCAGTTATCCTTGGTAAAATAGAATACCTTAACTTCCCCTTGCCCATGATCCTGGCCAGTGATCCTTCCTTTCCAGTGATAGATAGGCCGCTGCAGGGGAGTCAATGCTGGGAGGCCAGGTGTCAAACCACATCCTGGGGAATCATCTGTGGAAATCCAGGAAAACTGTCCCATCCAGTGGTGAGCAACTCTGGGGTAATCCTGGGGCTTCATACTCCCCAGCAAAGCCAGTACAATCAGCTGACTGGTGGTATTTACAACAGTCCATGGGCCTAGGGGAGCACAAGTGGTCACCATTCTTCCCCTTCCCGTGTCTGCTACTTCCCCTGTCCAGTGTTTGAGTCCCGGGAAATGTAATGGGCTTTCTGGCTTACCCAATTCAAGTGCTCCTAGGGGCCTAGCCAGTTCCAGTAACTGCTCAAGGATTATCACTATTTCATCCCCCCTCCCCCCAAAGCCAGGGCCAATGCCCCTTCTTTCCCCCTCGATTAAGGAAAACATTATTCTGGGGCATCGCATAAAACAATAGTTCCACTAAGGACTGTTCTTGCTACATCTGCCAGTCTGTACTCCTCCTGATGGCCTTGTCTGGGATCTCAACTCCTTGGGGCTGCATTGTGCTCACTGTCTCCCATGCCCCTTCCTCTGGGCATATCTCTCCCCTCCCTTTGCCTCGTTGGTCTCTTGATCCTCAGGCAGAACCTCCTGGCTCTCTCCATCTGATTCTGCATGGCATGTGGATCCAGGCTGTCCTTGAGTACTCCTGTTACTGCCTCCTGCACATTCTGAAGAACGGGACTGCTTGCTGCTTCTGCTCCAGGGTATGTGGCTGGCTCCTGGAAATGGATATCCAAGGAACCTCCCCCCTAAGCTTACAGTTCATTGGTAGGGCCCAGTGCTCATTAGGTTCTTCTCTGACTCTACGAGCAGGGTAGCTTTCCCCCAGGTCTTCCCCTGGGCCTGGCACTGCTGTGGTTTGGCCCTGTCCCCATGCCCCTAACTGGGCAAGGCTCAGCCCCCTAAAGATAGGGACCAGTTCTACTTCTTCTTTTTCCCAGTCAACCCCATGTATGAAGGCATTCTTGTTACTTTTAGAATCCCTGAGATCAGAATTCTCCCTAAAGTCCATACCTGGCATGACCCCTCCCAACTTGGTGGCCACAACCCATCCAGGGATGCCTCATCTAGCAGGGCCAGATATCCTGCTTCCAGTTGTACTTTCTGCCGGATCAATGGTATCAGTGAAATCGCCTCATCCTACCATTGGGCCACCTCCAGAGAGTTACAACGTCTCTTGAGCACATCTATTGTGCGCTGAAAAGTGCCCACCCCACAATCCAGAGGGCAATATGCTAGCTCCCATAGTTCCTCTTTCAGCCTCAATGACCAATAGGGCTCCCCCCCAGGCATTCCAACAGCTCCCAACCAGGCTGCATACTGGTCCTCTAAGTCCCTTTCCTGCACCACCAGGTCCTCCAGCCACTCTGTCAGCTCATGACCCGGCCATTGCCCCAGAAACGCCATCCATTGGTTTAGAAACACTGTTTTTTGACAGTCCATTCCATGGACAAACAATGTTCTGTCTCCACTGGGGATAAGCATTCCCCATCCACAGGAGCTGGGAAAGGGATATTGCATTCTCCTCTCCCACTGTTCCACAACAGTGCTTTGCTGATCCATGCTTATTTGTGAAAGCATTTCCTCTGGTCTCAGCTCCATCATGTCCTTGTAAGTTGCCATCTTACTGTATTCCACAGAGGTCCCACAGCTGCTACTTCAACTGGACTTGGTAAGAACCTAGTTCAAACCTATCCAGCAGAATCATGCCGTCCTTGTACACCTCTGATAGCAGAAGATGGACCATACACAGGAACTTGCTTCAGCAGACCAGAATATCAGGAACACCATATAATCCCTTAGAATTAGGATTAATGCACAGAATGACACTTACATCTTGTCTATGTAAGTACAGATACCACTGTCATACCTTTATTAATTGGCACATATTATACATTTTTCTGGCACACAGGCTGGCCAATCACAGTAAGCCACATCCCTAAATAATAAGCTGCACCCTGCTAACTGGGAAACCCTGTACCTCTGATGAGATCAGGTCGTTAATCTCCCCCTGTTGCATGTTACATTTAGGTGGGCTGAGTGAGTTATCACCAGATAACAAAATTGTAACATAATAGACTGGTGAAATAGCCTGCAGATTAGCTAATATGTTTCTTTATAAACACATTTCTATAACATGAAACATAATACATAAACCAACATACATACAGTATAACAGTGTAATCATATTTTAACCATAAGCACTAAGAAATACATAACCATAATAATAATAACAGGGCAACTCTGGCTAGTCAGGCCCAGGCCATAGTGTAAAACAGTCCAGTCAGGCCCTGGGCATGACCATGAGCAAAGCAGTTTGAGTGAACAGCCTGTGTATTAAAGTGCTTGTGCAAAGGCAGAACTGTCTATTTGTAGGCTAGTGCTCAGGGTACTTATTTAAATAATGACCTCAGTAGAAACTCCTCCAACATGCCCAGACTTACAGGCTATTACTCGGTGCGTCTTATTGTAGGCCAGTGCTCAGGGTTCTTGTTTAAATAATGACCTCAGCAGAAACTCATCCAACATGCCCAGACTTACAGGTTATTACTTGGTGCGTCTTATTGTAGGCCAGTACTCAGGGTATTAGATTAAATAATGACCTCAGCAGAAATTCCTCCAACATGCCCAGACTTACAGGATATTACTCTGTGCGTCTGATTGTAGGCCAGTGCTCAGTGTATTAGTTTGAATAATGACCTCAGCAGAAACTCCTACAACATGCCCAGATGTACAGGTTATCACTTGGTGTGTCTGATTGTAGGCCAGTGCTCAGTGTATTAGTTTGAATAATGACCTCAGCAGAAACTCCTTCAACATGCCCAGACTTACAGGCTATTACTCGGTGCGTCTTATTGTAGGCCAGTGCTCAGTGTATTAGTTTGAATAATGACCTCAGCAGAAACTCCTCAGACATGCCCAGACTTACAGGTTATTACTCGGTGCGTCTTATTGTAGGCCAGTGCTCAGTGTATTAGTTTGAATAATGACCTATGCAGAAACTCCTCCAACATGCCCAGACTTACAGGTTATTACTCAGTGCGTCTTATTGTAGGCCAGTGCTCGGTGTATTAGATTGAATAATGACCTCAGCAGAAACTCCTCCAACATGCCCAGACTTACAGGATATTACTCGGTGTGTCTTATTGTAGGCCAGTGCTCAGGGGATTAGTTTGAATAATGGCCTCAGCAGAAACTCCTCCAACATGCCCAGACTTACAGGCTATTACTCGTTGCGTCTTATTGTAGGCCAGTGCTCAGTGTATTAGATTGAATAATGACCTCAGCAGAAACTCCTACAACATGCCAAGATGTACAGGTTATCACTTGGTGTGTCTTATTGTAGGCCAGTGCTCAGTGTATTAGTTTGAATAATGACCTCAGCAGAAACTCCTCCAACATGTCCAGACTAACAGGTTATTACTCGGTGCGTCTGATTGTAGGCCAGTGCTCAGTGTATTAGTTTGAATAATGACCTCAGCAGAAACTCCTACAACATGCCCAGATGTACAGGTTATCACTTGGTGTGTCTGATTGTAGGCCAGTGCTCAGTGTATTAGATTAAATAATGACCTCAGCAGAAACTCCTCCAACATGCCTAGACTTACAGGTTATTACTCGGTGCGTCTTATTGTAGGTCAGTGCTCAGTGTATTAGTTTGAATAATGACCTCAGCAGAAACTCCTCCAACATGCCTAGACTTACAGGTTATTACTCGGTGCGTCTTATTGTAGGCCAGTGCTCAGTGTATTAGTTTGAATAATGACCTCAGCAGAAACTCCTTCAACATGCCCAGACTTACAGGCTATTACTCGGTGCGTCTTATTGTAGGCCAGTGCTCAGTGTATTAGTTTGAATAATGACCTCAGCAGAAACTCCTCCAACATGCCCAGACTTACAGGTTATTACTCGGTGTGTCTTATTGTAGGCCAGTGCTCAGTGTATTCGTTTGAATAATGACCTCAGCAGAAACTCCTTCAACATGCCCAGACTTACAGGTTATTACTCGGTGCGTCTTATTGTAGGCCAGTGCTCAGTGTATTAGTTTGAAGAATGACCTCAGCAGAAACTCCTTCAACATGACCAGACGTACAGGCTATTACTTGGTGTGTCTGATTGTAGGCCAGTGCTCAGTGTATTAGTTTGAATAATGACCTCAGCAGAAACTCCTCCAACATGCCCAGACTTACAGGCTATTACTCGGTGCGTCTTATTGTAGGCCAGTGCTCAGTGTATTAGTTTGAATAATGACCTCAGCAGAAACTCCTCAGACATGCCCAGACTTACAGGTTATCACTTGGTGTGTCTTATTGTAGGCCAGTGCTCAGTGTATTAGTTTGAATAATGACCTCAGCAGAAACTCCTCCAACATGTCCAGACTTACAGGTTATTACTCGGTGCGTCTGATTGTAGGCCAGTGCTCAGTGTATTAGTTTGAATAATGACCTCAGCAGAAACTCCTACAACATGCCCAGATGTACAGGTTATCACTTGGTGTGTCTGATTGTAGGCCAGTGCTCAGTGTATTAGTTTGAATAATGACCTCAGCAGAAACTCCTCCAACATGCCTAGACTTACAGGTTATTACTCGGTGCGTCTTATTGTAGGCCAGTGCTTAGTGTATTAGTTTGAATAATGACCTCAGCAGAAACTCCTCCAACATGCCTAGACTTACAGATTATTACTCGGTGCGTCTTATTGTAGGCCAGTGCTCAGTGTATTAGATTGAATAATGACCTCAGCAGAAACTCCTCCAACATGCCCAGACTTACAGATTATTACTCGGTGTGTCTTATTGTAGGCCAGTGCTCAGTGTATTAGATTGAATAATGACCTCAGCAGAAACTCCTCCAACATGCCCAGACTTACAGGCTATTTCTCGGTGCGTCTTATTGTAGGCCAGTGCTCAGTGTATTAGTTTGAATAATGACCTCAGCAGAAACTCCTCCAACATGCCCAGACTTACAGATTATTACTCGGTGCGTCTTATTGTAGGCCAGTGCTCAGTGTATTAGATTGAATAATGACCTCAGCAGAAACTCCTCCAACATGCCTAGACTTACAGGCTATTACTCGGTGCGTCTTATTGTGGGCGAGTGCTCAGTGTATTAGATTGAATAATGACCTCAGCAGAAACTCCTCCAACATGCCCAGACTTACAGGATATTACTCGGTGCGTCTTATTGTAGGCCAGTGCTCAGTGTATTAGATTGAATAATGACCTCAGCAGACTAAAGTAAACCTCTGCCTTTTTCATGGCCAGTATATCTGCTACCTGTAGGTAATATTAATATTTCCCGAGCTCGTCTCTTTCCAGACCGGCAGTGAGAGCGCAGGAGACACGAGACGCTGGCAGAGAGAGATCAGCATATGGCACACCAGGATAAAAGCATGTACAGCCGATTATCTATACATTACCCCATGTTAATCCCACAGCCTGATTGGCCGGATCGTTGTACCTCATTATAATTACATGTGATGTCAGCACATATCTCCTGAACACGCCTTGGCATCGCTCCAACTAAAGCTTCTGTTTGATAGCAGGAGTAACGGTGACATATGGCGTGTAATAGTACATACAATGAACATGAAACACACAGAACCTCCAGAGTGGGATCCAGAAGAGATGTTCTGTGTGGAATTCATTCTTAAAGGGCCGGTGAAACAACAGGGGCTCATTTATTTATATAGTTTTTATTTCATGAAAATAAATAGCTTCTAAAACTTACATTTGAATTTTAGTGCTCATGGGTGAGTAGAGCTCTTCCTGTACATGCTCTACTAAAGGTCCTGGAATGGTGGAAGATCTGCCCAGGAGGCTGTCCTAGATCTGGCCGCTATTTTTATCTAGGGTGTAAACACGTCATGCCCATCTTTATAGTCCAGTTCTATCAGGCGTGTCCAGTCTCCTCTAGACCTCCTCTCTAGGTACAGCCCACTATCCCTAAGATACTGCCCAGATCCTACCCCAGCTGTGGGTGCCATCACTTCCTGTGTATACACAGGCTGGGATTTATGACTCTCTACACCTGTATGTGACCAGACAATATATGGCTTCCCTGGTGCTGATTTATTATTGTGTAAAACATGTTGGGATGTGATGAATAGCCCCGGATAACAGCATCAAGTGACATAAAATGTGCTGGATTCACCAAGCTTCGCCGAGTATGTGTGTGCAGCCTTCCCAGTATTCACTAAGCTGCGACCCCTTACTTTACACAATCACGTACCTTGTCCGTGTCTTGGGCTATACTCCCTGTATGATGTGACAACATGTGACAGTCACAGCTCTGCTAGCAAACCGTCTAAAAGAGACAGGAAGAGAAGCGTCCTACATACACACCAGGGGCGGATATAGTTATTTATCTTTCAATCTGAGAAACAAAATACGAGAGGGACGAGCTGAGTGCTTGACCGTCTAATTCTCCTGGATATCCACCTAATTCACATCTTGGTAACTATCAATAATTATTATTCTCCTTTACCATGCCCCTTCCATTAGTACACATTACAGTTGGTTATCTCTTCCATTAGTACACATTGGGTCTGCGCTCGCCTTTCCATTAGTACACATTTGGTCTGCGCTCTCCTTTCCATTCGTACACGTTGGTTCTACCTTTTTGGGTTCAGCCTTGACTGATGATAAAGGCTCTGCGCTCTACTCTGCGCCCGGCCCAGGCCATGACTGATGATAAAGTCTGCAGGGAAGAAGTTTGGCCTCAAATTAATTGAGATCCAGTTATCTAACAAATCATCTTTTTCTCGCCCTTCCAGATAGATAAAACACGCTATTTACAAGTTCTTATTTTGTCTAAAAATGATTTATTATCATAAATTACACAGCTCTAGTTATCCTCAGTTGTGATTTATACGTCACTCTGTGGGATTTCCTCACAACTGCTCAGGTCAGAAAACTGAGGACTAAAAGCCTCCCCTTTAATGATGGTCCTTTTAGTTCTCATACTCCTCCCAGACATGTAAGGGTTACCCCCCCCCCCCCCCTCATTAATTCACTTCCTCTCTCTAATTGCTCCTCACAACAATCTGATCTAAAGCCACATGTTTTACTGATGCCCAGAAGAGATCAGCCGCCCCCGGAGCCGGGGCAACCTTGTATGGGTTAGGGGGGACACACTGTGGGGTCTGGTTGTTTATATATAACTAAACACGATAATGGGACAATGTGTATTACAAATAAATGCAACTTTTCTATACATAAACTCTAATAGGTTTACATGTCCTTAAAGAGACAGTATGTGGTTGCACAGCCTGCCTGGCACACACAGCGACTTCCCTTTAAGATGCTGTGGGGACACATTAGTATTTCTCAGGGAATTCCCTTATTTGAGTCAGTTCCTGGACTTGGCTGTAGTTAGCCCCCCGTGCCCCCTCCTCCTGGCAGAGCCCAGTGCCTGCTGGGTAGGGATGGGAACTGAGCACTGCCCCCCACCCCCTGCTCCCCCCGTGATGTCCTGACATGAGAGTTGTTACACTCCTCATTCTGTCCATCCATTGTGCCATAATCCAGGGATTAGTGGTGGAGGGTACCTATACATTGTGCACGGGATATTTGGGGTTCCTGGGGTGGAGTACCTGCAGCATCCCAATCCAGTACTCCAGTCCAGCACTTACATCATGTCAGGGCATATGAAACCTGTGTCCGGGTAGTAAGGGGGGTCAGGACCTCATTCTGCTCATGGACAGACTAAGACTAGTGTGGGGGCTCTGCCATCATGCCTGGCACAAGTGGGTGGCATCTGTATCTTCAGTGCTCGGATGAGCAGGATAGGCCTGGTCTTATATCTGAGATTTCTGCTAATGAGCTTTATTAAACACACATAAACATCTGAGATGATACCGGAGCCTGCAACATTTTCTCAAGAGTCTGTGTGGCCATTTAAAGGGAAAGATCCAACAAAAGAAACCATCCCCAATCTAAGACATCTATAGTGAGTCTTGAGTATAAAGCACTTCAGATCACGTGGCCTGGTAGGACATCTTGTGGAATATTTCCCAGTCATTGAGGCTGGACCATTGGGCAGAAACCATGTTCATGGTGGATCCATTAGACTTATGGCAGTGACATAGCTGGGGATGTACGGACACAAGTGGTCTCCACTATCATACAATCAACATGTGATAGTTGGAGGAACGTTCCTCGGTCCCAGTGGATCCCCTTGTAGTGTTGGGATGCATCAATATATACATGGAATTCCCTGTCTGAATTAGTTCCCCTCTCAATCCCCCACCATATGGACCCCAACCCTTACTCTCATCCATGTCTCCAAGGTGTTGGGTAACCAAGGGGACAAATGCCCATTTTGAGCTTGCCATGTATGGTCCAGTTGGGACAGGCTCCATCACAAATGCTGAACTTCATGCAAATAATATATGTGTATAGAGAACACGTCACCCACACGGGCATCACCTGTTAGAATGGAATCAGTGACTCTACCACCCTACACACAGCATGATACTAAGCATACATAAGAGTTACAGGTGACAAAAAGTAAGAGGCTGAAAGAATGTTCTGGGGATTAGTTGTCTCTTCTGACTAGTGGAGACTTGCCTTGCCTTTCAGGGCTGGTCTGTCCGTTTGGAGTCAGACTTCTAGAACATATCAGCTGTCCTAGCATAACCTGGCGCTATTGGTATCATGCAGTCCTAGTTATGGTGGTTTGTGTCACAATCTCTTATTCCTCTTTATATAAGGACCGTATAACTTATTTATATCCAAGATCTCAGCAGACGTCTTGGGGGAGATATCTGGACAGTTTCTGCTCCTTGTAGAGTTCTCCTATTTTTATACATCTATTTTAATATTGTTTGAGAACATTTGATGATGACCCAGCTTTTTATTTAAATCTCTCTCTATGGGATGAGAAGTAAATGGGGGTGAGGAGACCTGAGAGGTCCCGGGGGGTCTCCAGGGGCCGGGCGGATACTGTATGGTTGGGTTAATTAGAGGATATTTCTTGGGATATTTTCTTATTAGTTTAAAAAGGTAGAAATTGAGACATGATCCAGAAAAGAAAATGACAGTGAGCCTTATGGATGTCTGGACTGAATCTCACTGTGTTCCCATTCACTTGTATGTGAATCAGATAAGAGAGCACAAATTCACTGTCTGGGAGACTTCTACGTTTCCTCTACATGTGAGATCACAGAGTTTATATCAGTTTCTGTGATTAATCTAATTTATGTTACATGCAAATAATATGTGGGAGAGAAGAGGAGGAGACACAGGGGAGAAGATAGGGGAGAGACAGGGGGAGAAGAGAGGGGAGAGATGGGGAGAGAAGAGAGGGGAGAGACAGGGGAGAGGAGAGGGGAGAGACAGGGGATAAGAGAGGGGAGAGACAGGGGAGGAGAGGGGGAGAGATGGGGAGAGAAGAGGAGGAGACACAGGGGAGAAGAGAGGGGAGAGAAGAGAGGGGAGAGACAGGGGAGAAGAGAGGGGAAAGAAGAGAGGGGAGAGACAGGGGAGAAGAGAGGGGAGAGACGGGGGGAGAAGAGTGGGGAGAGACAGGGGAGAAGAGAGGGGAGAGAAGAGAGGGGAGAGACAGGGGAGAAGAGAGGGGAGAGAAGAGAGGGGAGAGACAGGGGAGAAGAGAGGGGAGAGACGGGGGGAGAAGAGTGGGGAGAGACAGGAGAGAAGAGAGGGGAGAGAAGAGAGGGGAGAGACAGGGGAGAAGAGAGGGGAGAGACGGGGGGAGAAGAGTGGGGAGAGACAGGGGAGAAGAGAGGGGAGAGAAGAGAGGGGAGAGACAGGGGAGAAGAGAGGGGAGAGACGGTGGGAGAAGAGTGGGGAGAGACAGGGGAGAAGAGAGGGGAAAGACAGGGGAGAAGAGAGGGGAGAGACAGGGGAGAAGAGAGGGGAGAGAGACAGGGATAGAAGAGAGGGGAAAGACAGGGGAGAAGAGAGGGGAGAGACAGGGGAAAAGAGAGGGGAGAGAAGAGAGGGGAGAGACAGGGGATAAGAGAGGGGAAAGACAGGGGAGAGACAGGGGACAAGAGACGGGAGAGACAGGGGGAGAAGAGATGGGAAAGAAGAGATGGGAGAGAGTCAGGGAGAGAAGAGAGGGAGAGAGGCAGGGAAAGAAGAGAGGGAGAGAGGCAGGGAGAGAAGAGAGGGAGAGAGACAGGGGAGAAGAGAGGGGAAAGACAGGGGAGAAGAGAGGGGAGAGATGGGGAGAGAAGAGAGGGGAGAGAAGAGAGGGGAGAGACAGGGGAGAAGAGAGGGGAAAGACAGGGGAGAAGAGAGGGGAGAGACAGGGGAGAAGAGAGGGGAAAGACAGGGGAGAAGAGAGGGGAGAGACAGGGGAGAAGAGAGGGGAAAGACAGGGGAGAAGAGAGGGGAGAGACAGGGGAGAAGAGAGGGGAAAGACAGGGGAGAAGAGAGGGGAGAGACAGGGGGAGAAGAGAGGGGAGAGACAGGGGGAGAAGAGAGGGGAGAGACAGGGGGAGAAGAGAGGGGAGAAGAGAGGGGAGAGACAGGGGAGAAGAGAGGGGAGAGACAGGGAGAGAAGAGAGGGGAGAGAAGAGAGGGGAGAGACAGGGGAGAAGAGAGGGGAGAGACGGGGGGAGAAGAGTGGGGAGAGACAGGGGAGAAGAGAGGGGAGAGACAGGGGAGAAGAGAGGGGAGAGAAGAGAGGGGAGAGACAGGGGAGAAGAGAGGGGAGAGACGGTGGGAGAAGAGTGGGGAGAGACAGGGGAGAAGAGAGGGGAAAGACAGGGGAGAAGAGAGGGGAGAGACAGGGGAGAATAGAGGGGAGAGAGACAGGGATAGAAGAGAGGGGAAAGACAGGGGAGAAGAGAGGGGAGAGACAGGGGAGAAGTGAGTGGAGAGAAGAGAGGGGAGAGACAGGGGATAAGAGAGGGGAAAGACAGGGGAGAGACAGGGGACAAGAGAGGGGAGAGACAGGGGGAGAAGAGATGGGAAAGAAGAGAGGGGAGAGAGTCAGGGAGAGAAGAGAGGGAGAGAGGCAGGGAGAGAAGAGAGGGAGAGAGACAGGGGAGAAGAGAGGGGAAAGACAGGGGAGAAGAGAGGGGAGAGATGGGGAGAGAAGAGAGGGGAGAGACAGGGGAGAAGAGAGGGGAGAGAAGAAAGGGGAGAGACAGGGGAGAAGAGAGGGGAAAGACAGGGGAGAAGAGAGGGGAGAGACAGGGGAGAAGAGAGGGGAGAGACAGGGGAGAAGAGAGGGGAAAGACAGGGGAGAAGAGAGGGGAGAGACAGGGGAGAAGAGAGGGGAAAGACAGGGGAGAAGAGAGGGGAGAGACAGGGGAGAAGAGAGGGGAAAGACAGGGGAGAAGAGAGGGGAAAGACAGGGGAGAAGAGAGGGGAGAGACAGGGGGAGAAGAGAGGGGAAAGACAGGGGAGAAGAGAGGGGAGCGACAGGGGGAGAAGAGAGGGGAGAGACAGGGGAGAAGAGAGGGGAGAGACAGGGGAGAAGAGAGGGGAAAGACAGGGGAGAAGAGAGGGGAGAGACAGGGGAGAAGAGAGGGGAGAGACAGGGGAGAAGAGAGGGGAGAGACAGGGGAGAAGAGAGGGGAAAGACAGGGGAGAAGAGAGGGGAGAGACAGGGGAGAAGAGAGGCGAAAGACAGGGGAGAAGAGAGGGGAGAGACAGGGGAGAAGAAAGGGGAAAGACAGGGGAGAAGAGAGGGGAGATACAGGGGAGAAGAGAGGGGAGAGACAGGGGGAGAAGAGAGGGGAGAGACAGGGGAGAAGAGAGGGGAGAGACAGGGGGAGAAGAGAGGGGAGAGACAGGGGGAGAAGAGAGAGGTGAGACAGGGGAGAAGAGAGGGGAAAGACAGGGGAGAAGAGAGGGGAGAGACAGGGAGAGAAGAAAGGGGAGAGACAGGGGAGAAGAGAGGGGAAAGACAGGGGAGAAGAGAGGGGAGAGACAGGGGAGAAGAGAGGGGAGAGACAGGGGAGAAGAGAGGGGAGAGACAGGGGAGAAGAGAGGGGAAAGACAGGGGAGAAGAGAGGGGAGAGACAGGGGAGAAGAGAGGGGAAAGACAGGGGAGAAGAGAGGGGAAAGACAGGGGGAGAAGAGAGGGGAGAGACAGGGGAGAAGAGAGGGGAGAGACAGGGGGAGAAGAGAGGGGAGAGACATGGGGAGAAGAGAGGGGAGAGACATGGGGAGAAGAGAGAGGTGAGACAGGGGAGAAGAGAGGGGAAAGACAGGGGAGAAGAGAGGGGGAAGAAGAGAGGGAAGAGAGTCAGGGAGAGAAGAGACAAGAGAGACAGGGAGGGGAGAGGGGAGAGACAGGGAGAGCGGAGAGGGGAGAGAAGAGACAGGGAGAGACAGGAGAGAAGAGAGGGAAGAGAAGAGAGAGCGACGGGGAGAGAAGAGACAGGGAGAGAAGAGACGGGTAAAATAGAGGGGGAGAGAGAGAGACTTGTAGAGAAGAGAAGGGAGAGACGGGAGAGAAGAGAGGGAAGAGGTGAGAAAATAAAGAGCACGAGAGAGAGAGAGGGAAGAAGAAAGAGGACAGGGGTAAAAAGAGGAAGAGAGAGGGGAGAAGAGAGGGAGACAAAGAAAAGAAGAGGGGATAGACAGGAAAGAAGAGAGCGAGGGGACAGAGAGAGAAGAGGAAGAGAGAAGGTAAGGAGAGAAGAGGAAGAGAGAGACAGGGAAGAGGAGGGAGGCAGGGGAAGAAGAGGAAGAGAGAGATGTGAGAAGAGAGAAAGGACAGGGAGAGAAGAGAGGGGTGAGTGATGGGAGAACAGAGAGTAAAAACAGGGAAAAAAGACACGGGAGAGAGCTGGGGAGAAAGAGAGAAAGGACGGGAAAAGAAGATGGAGAAGAGAGAGAGAACAGGAAGAGAAGAGGGGGAGAGAGAGGACAGTGATAACAGGGAAAGAGAAAGACAAGACAGAAAGGAGAGAGAGACCAGGAAGAGAAGAGTGGAGAGAGAGACAGGGAAGAAAAGGGGAAAAAGATGGGGAGAGGGTGGGGAGAAAAGAGAGAGAGAGACATGTGAGAAAAGAGGGGGAGAGACAGGGAAGAGAGAGAAAGGACAGGGAGAGAAGAGGGGGAAGAGAGGCAAAGACAGGATGGAGTGAAAAGAGATTGTAAGGATAGGGGAGAGAGACACAGGACAAGGAGACCGGGGAGAGAAGAAGGACACGGGACGGCGAGAGAAGGACACAGGACGGGGAGAGAAGGACACAGGACGGGGAGAGAAGGACACATGAGGGGAGAGAAGAAGGACACAGGAGGGGAGAGAAGAAGGACACAGGACGGGGAGAGGACACAGGACAAGTAGACCGGGGAGAGAAGAAGGACACAGGACGGTGAGAGAAGGACACAGGACAGGGAGAGGACACAGGACAAGGAGACCGGGGAGAGAACGACACAGGACGGGGAGAGGACACAGGACGGTGAGAGAAGAAGGACACAAGATGGGGAGAGAAGAAGGACACAGGATGGGGAGAGAAGAAGGACACAGGATGGGGAGAGAAGAAGGACACAGGACGGGGAGAGAAGAAGGACACAGGACAGTGAGAGAAGAAGGACACAGGATGGGGAGAGAAGAAGGACACAGGATGGGGAGAGAAGAAGGACACAGGACGGTGAGAGAAGCAGGGCACAGGACGGTGAGAGAAGAAGGACACAGGATGGGGAGAGAAGAAGGACACAGGACGGGAGAGAAGGACACAGGACGGGGAGAAAAGAAGGACACAGGACGGGGAGAGAAGAAGGACACAGGACGGGGAGAGAAGAAGGACACAGGACGGGGAGAGAAGAAGGACACAGGATGGGGAGAGAAGAAGGACACAGGATGGGGAGAGAAGAAGGACACAGGACGGGGAGAGAAGAAGGACACAGGACGGGGAGAGAAGAAGGACACAGGACGGGGAGAGAAGAAGGACACAGGACGGGGAGAGAAGAAGGACACAGGACGGGGAGAGAAGAAGGACACAGGAGGGTGAGAGAAGGAGAGAGATGGGATTGGGGCATTTTGGGAAGATGAGAAAGGGAGAGGTGAAGATGAGAGAGACTTTTGTAGGTTAGGGGAGAAAAGAGAAAATATAAGTTTAGACGAGCCCAATAATGGTGGATCTAGCGCTATATGTAGCAGGTACTAATGGCTGTTATCACGTTGTCTTCCGGCGCCACGTGACTCTCCGGATATGGCGGTCCATACGATATCCCCGGTACTAACGGAACAATATTGTCTGTAATGGTCTCTGGCCCTAAATACAAAAACAGACCATTTCAAGTTTTCATCTTTTAAAATAAAAGCTCTGATTGTTTCTTGTTTATGGAAATTCCCCTTTTCTCATAAAAATAATTATTTCTCATAGGTTTTGTGTCGATATAGCAGACTTTTTCTTTGTACTTTTATGTTTATGCCATTTTATAGTTTATTTAATGTATAATTTGTAAAATGCACCGATAATGTATAAAAGAATGAAAATGGCGTCTTGTGATAAAGAGCTTGCGCTTTAGCGCCCGTACTAGGAGACAGATACGAATTCTATTAATTCAGCAAATGAATCGCCATATGACAATTTAATTGGTGCGCGATGATGTCATACACAGAGTACACATCTAATTACTACATCACATATAGATGCAAAGTGATTGCGCGTTTATGCTAATCTCAGGGAAACCTCGTCTAATTGCAGAAAAAAATCCTTGTTTGGTTTATTGATTAGAAAAAACAAACAAGTTAATCGCTGGGAGCAAATGACAATTAAAGGGGATGTTGGGCACCCAAGAAAGTATTGTGTGTGACAGGCAGAGCGGGTGTAAAGCCGCCTGATAATCTGCTGCCACCAGCCGTCTGTCTGTCACTGTGTTTATCCTCATTAGCTGTGACAGTTTGACGTTTGAGACAGAGCAGATTAGCTGCTTGAGATTATCTGCTCCCGTCCCCATAACTTCACACGGTGGGACTGGGAATATAATGAGAGTGAGGGGGTGTATGGATCATGGATAGAAGCGAGACGTGGGGATCTGGAAATAACGATCTGGGATATATATACAGTGGATATAAAAAGTATACACACCCCTGTTAAAATGTCAGGTTTCTGTGCTGTAAAAAAATGAGACAAAGATAAATCATTTCAGAAATTTTTCCCCCTTTAATGTGACCTATAAACTGTACAACTCAATTGAAAAACAAACTGAAATCTTTTAGGTGGAGGGAAGAAAAAATATAAAAATAAAATAATATGGTTGCATAAGTCTGCACACCCTTAAACTAATACTTTGTTGAAGCCTGTTTTGATTTTATTACAGCACTCAGTCTTTTTGGGTATGAGTCTATCAGCATGGCACATTTTGACTTGGCAAGATTTGCCCACTCTTCTTTGCAAAAACACTCCAAATCTGTCAGATTGCGAGGGCATCTCCTGTGCACAGCCCTCTTCAGATCACCCCACAGATTTTCAATCGGATTCAGGTCTTGGCTCTGGCTGGGCCATTCCAAAACTGTAATCTTCTTCTGGTGAAGCCATTCCTTTGTTGATTTGGATGTATGCTTTGGGTCGTTGTCATGCTGAAAGATGAAGTTCCTCTTCATGTTCAGCTTTCTAGCAAAAGCCTGAAGGTTTTGTGCCAATATTGACTGGTATTTGAAACTTTTCATAATTCCCTCGATCTTAACTTAGGTCCCAGTTCCAGCTGAAGAAAAACAGCCCCAAAGCATGATGCTGCCACCACCATGCTCCACTGTGGGTATTGTGTTCTTTTGGTGATGTGCAGTGTTGTTTTTGCGCCAAACATATCTTTTGGAATTATGGCCAAAAAGTTCAACCTTGGTTTCATCAGACCATAAGACCTTTTCCCACGTGCTTTTGGGAGACTTCAAATGTGTTTTTGCAAAATGTAGCCTGGCTTGGATGTTTTTGTTCTTGTCTTTTCATCAATTTTGGAGGGAGCTCCAGTTCTTGGTAATGTCATTGTTGTGCCATATTTTCTCCACTTGATGATGACTGTCTTCACAGTGTTCCATAGTATATCTATTGCTTTGGAAATTATTTTGTACCCTTCTCCTGACTGATACCTTTTAACAAAGAGATCCCTCTGATGCTTTGGAAGCTCTCTGTGGACCATGGCTTTTGCTGTGGTAAGCGACTAAGAAAATTTCAGGAAAAACCAACTACAGCAGCTGAACTTTATTTGGGGTTAATCAGAGGCACTTTAAATGATGGCAGGTGTATGCTGACTCCTATTTAACATGATTTGGAATGTGATTGCTTAATTCTGAACACAGCTAAATCCCCAGTTATAAGAGGGTGTGCAGACTTATGCAACCACATTATTTTTCTTTTTTTTTTCTTCCCTCCACCTAAAATATTGCAGTTTGTTTTTCAATTGAGTTGTACAGTTTATAGGTCACATTAAAGGTGGAAAAAGTTCTGAAATGATTTATCTTTGTATAATTTTTTTACAGCACAGAAACCTGACATTTTAACAGGGGTGTGTAGACTTTTTATATCCACTGTATATATATGTGTGTGTGTACTAGGAAATTGCCCTTAAAAAATGATGGGAATAAAATTTGAAGCCTGGCAATACGGTTTGCCACACCATGCAAGGATATGGCCCCTCTCAGCCCCTTCGGCACTCATCAAGAGCCTCTTCCCTTAGTGCATTGGGTTAAGTGTTACTGCCTTGGATTAAGTGTTACTGGCTTGGATTAAGTGTTACTGGCTTGGTATAAGTGTTACTGCCTTGGATTAAGTGTTAATGGCTTGGATTAAGTGTTACTGGCTTGGATTAAGTGTTACTGGCTTGCTTTAAGTATTACTTCCTTCGGCCTTGTTTTCGTCGTGTTTACGTTTTTTCGGCAGTCCTTTTTTTTCTTGCCTAGGTGATTTTCGATCGTCAAAAATCTAAAAATATGCCTCAAATTAACTCTCTTTGTCGAGTCAGAGTCAATACTGATTATAGATTCACAAATACAGCAAAAAATTCCAGGATTAACAGATAATGTTCTGATCAGCCAGCCGTGCAAGTGTGTGGGGGTGCAGACCAGAGTAAGTAAATTGGGGTCGTAAATAGTTTTACATCTAAGGAACCATAGGGCTGTAACCAAACTCAGGATGAATGCAGAGAACAAAAAGTAAAAAAAATAAAAAAATCAATAAACACACATATATATTTACAAGCATGAATGTTGGAGGTTATAAGAAATTTTGATAATGAGATAAGAATTCAATGTCGACATTAAGTCCCGACTTATTACTGTTGAAGAACATAATCATTTTAATTTCAAATGTCTTTCTTTCCTTAGTGTTTTTAAAAAAACCTTTGAGTATTTTGATTTTGAGATTTTTCATGGAGTGGTTATTCTGGGTGAAATGGTGTCCAACTGGAGTACAGTAAGTCTCCTCATTGTGCTTATTGATGGAATGTCTGTGTAGATTCATCCTCATATGTAATTTCTGTCTGGTTTCTCCAATGTAGCAGCCTCTCTCACATGCAGTACATTGTATCATGTATGCTACATTGGATGACGTACAAGAATATGATCCTCTTATGTTATAGGTCTTCTTGTTGTGCGTGGCTGTGTCCTCTTTGCAGATGTATTGATACAATTTACACCGATTTTTATTGCAAGGTTTTATGCCATTTTCTATGTTAAGCTCTTCATTGGCCACAGAATTAAAACATATATTCCCCAAACCCCCCATTCTTGCATTTAGGCAGCCACCAAATCTCAGACAAACATTGGTGAACAGTAGATTGGCCAATGAAGAGCTTAACATAGAAAATGGCACAAAACCTTGCAATAAAAATCGGTGTAAATTGTGTCAACACATCTGCAAAGAGGACACAGCCACGCACAACAAGAAGACCTATAACATAAGAGGATCATATTCTTGTACGTCATCCAATGTAGTATACATGATACAATGTACTGCATGTGAGAGAGGCTGCTACATTGGAGAAACCAGCCAGAAATGACATATGCGGATGAATCTACACAGACATTCCATCAATAAGCACAATGAGGAGACTTACTGTACTCCAGTTGGACACCATTTCACCCAGAATAACCACTCCATGAAAAATCTCAAAATCAAAATACTCAAAGGTTTTTTAAAAAACACTAAGGAAAGAAAGACATTTGAAATTAAAATGATTATGTTCTTTAACAGTAATAAGTCGGGACTTAATGTCGACATTGAATTCTTATCTCATTATCAAAATTTCTTATAACCTCCAACATTCATGCTTGTAAATATATATGTGTGTTTATTGATTTTTTTATTTTTTTCCTTTTTGTTCTCTGCCTTCATCCTGAGTTTGGTTACAGCCCTATGGTTCCTTAGATGTAAAACTATTTACGACCCCAATTTACTTACTCTGGTCTGCACCCCCACACACTTGCACGGCTGGCTGATCAGAACATTATCTGTTAATCCTGGAATTTTTTGCTGTATTTGTGAATCTATAATCAGTATTGACTCTGACTCGACAAAGAGAGGAACGCTCTCGAAAGCTCGTCATGAAACCTATGAATATGTTTGTCCAATAAAAAAGGTATTACTATATACTGCAATACTCTGATTATTCATCTGGATTACTGGACATTCACGGCTACCTCACTCTTCATATATATATATATATATATATATATATATATATATATATATATATATATATATATGTGTGTGTATGTATGAGTGTGTGTGTATATATATATAAATATATATATATATAAATATGTATGTGTATGAATGTATGTGTGTGTATATGTATGTATGAATGAATGCATGTGTGTATATATGTATGTGTATGAATGCATGTGTGTGTATTTATGTATGTGTATGAATGTGTGTGTGTGTATATATATATATATATATATATATGTGTGTGTATGTATGAGTGTGTGTATATATATATATATATATATATATATATATATATATAAATATGTATGTATATATAAAAATATATATATATATATATATATATATATATATATATGAATGTATGTGTATATGTATGTATGAATGAATGCATGTGTGTATATATGTATGTGTACGAATGCATGTGTGTTTATATATGTATGTGTATGAATGTATGTGTGTGTGTGTGTGTATATATATATATATATATATATATATATATATATATATATATATGTGTGTGTATGTATGAGTGTGTATATATATATATATATATATATATAAATATGTATGTGTATGAATGTATATATATATATATGTATGAATGTATGTGTGTGTATATATGTATGTGTGTGTAAATATATATATAATGTGTATGTATGAGTGTATATATATATATATATATATATATATATTCCACAAACTAAAGCCTTCCATCATTATTTCTACTAATTCCCTCTTTTCTGCAAATCACTCTCCTCAGTTCCTCCAGGCCAAGTATTCACCCTACACCAACAAGTGCCCCCACCCGCACATATTCAGTTGTATACCTACATCTCCACTCTCCTGGCCCATCTCCAATGGCTTCCTGCCTACTACTGCTGCCTGTCTATGAATCCTTACATGGCCGTGCCCCTCGATGCGTTGGCTCAGTAATCTTCTGCTATGTTCTCTATTACCCGGATCCTACCCAGTGTGCAATGGTGTTTTCATTCTTTGTCACTCCTTGAGTCCCCTAAATAAACTCCTTATTTATATAAGGCAGCGTCCAACCTACGATCATTTCCACCTCCCTGAGTTATTATTACTCTTACTCTTTATTTATAACGCACCCGTATTTACTGTTACTCTTTATACCAGCATTTAGAATAAAGTACATTGGATACAATAAGCAAGTTATAAAGGTACAACAGAGGTGAGGTCCCCACCCCAAGGAGTGGGGGGTGTTACAGGAACTTAAAAGATGCCACATGTGGAGGTGTCTGTGTGTTGTACTGTACATTGTGAGGGATATTGTGTGTGGCGTGTGCAGTTGTGCTTATTAAGGATGAGCTTCTTTACACAGATGCACCTTTAGTGAGGTTTCGGAGGATTTTACACAGGAGGGGTATAGTGGAGCGAGGCAAGGAGTTCCATAGAATAGGGGCAGCACCAGTAAAACCCTGAAGAAGGAGTGAGAGGAGGTGATAAGAGAGAAGGAAAGAAGAAGGTCATTAGCAGGACAAGGAGGACAGTTGGGAGAGTATTTAGAGACAAGAGCAGAGATATAAGGGCCAGCAAGGAGAGAGGTGCAGAAGTCAAACCCATTTTCTTTGTTCCTATAATTAGATAGGTGACAGACATTAACATCCACATAGGTTGCTATAGAAAGGGACACATACATCTAAATATAGAAAGACAGAAGTATACAGATGAATAGATCTACAGACGGATAAAGCTCCCGGGATGTATCACAGCACATCCTGACACCTCAGTGGTTACATGTCCTGTACATGCTCGTGTGCCAGGCCCTGGAATCCCCCTCATTTGATCACGTTGAGCCCCAATATGAACGTGGAGCTCAGGGATTTGTTTTCTTCGTGTTCAGCCCTTTGTTCTGTGTGGATATAAACCCCCCTTTCTTATAAATAATTCAGTGTCCTGGCCCTGATCACTCTGACATTATTATAAGCAATGTCCCCCTCCCACATGCCGTGACACTGTGACGTGGCCTGCGTGTGGCGCCATCACATACAATACGTCTCTATCATGCACTGCCAGCCATCTGTGTCTAGGGCTATTTATCTTTATACATCACTGAATATGTCTTCTTATGTGTATATCACTGAACCAATATGTCTGTCAGTCTACAAATATGTCTGTATCTATCTATCTGTATCTATCTATCCTCTATCTATCTATCTCTAGCTAGTTCAATCTATCTATCCTCTATCTGTATCTATCTATCTATGTCTGTATCTATCTATCTATCTCTGTATCTATCTATCTATCGACATCTATCTATGTCTGTATCTATCTATCTATCTATCTCTATATTTATCTATCTGCCTCTGTCTATGTATCTATCTATCTAGTTATCCCGTTGGTGACTGGTGGTCCTTCTAGCCCAGTCTCTGGATGTCCTATCTGTCCCAGCCACTCCCCATACGTTATTGTCCTTTGATGGCCATATATAATGCTATCTATGTATCTATCTATCCTGTATCTATCTATCTATCTATCTATCTATCTATCTATCTATCTATCTATCTATCTATCTATCTATCCCTCTATCTATCTATCTATCTATCTATCTATCTATCTCTGTATCTATCTATCTATGTGTCTATCTATCTATCTATCTATTTATCTATCTATCTATCTATCTATCTATCTATCTATCTATCTATCTATCTATCTATCTATCTATCTATGTGTCTATC
The DNA here is from genome assembly GCA_027410445.1 of Discoglossus pictus. NCBI lineage: Eukaryota > Metazoa > Chordata > Amphibia > Anura > Alytidae > Discoglossus > Discoglossus pictus. The sequence continues at coordinate 1,077,193 of CM050174.1, forward strand.
TCTATCTATCTATCCTGTATCTATCTATCTATCTATCTATCTATCTATCTAGTTAACCCGTTGGTGACTGGTGGTCCTTGTAGCCCAGTCTCTGGATGTCCCGTCTGTCCCAGCCACTCCCCATACGTTATTGTCCTTTGATGGCCATATATAAAGCCTCCTTTCTGCATTGTCCGCCAGGCCTGCGCCGTATTCTTGGCTGGCGCAGAGATGTTATAATTGTTAATCATTACACACAATAATCTGTTTGTTATGAGACAGAAGGCAGGGGCGGCCGGCTGAGATTTTGCTTGTTACAGCCATAAAATGTACACACTCAAGAATAGAGAGCTCTGCCAGGATTAACTATGTGCGTGCCAGAAACGAAGAACACTATAGAATTAGGGGCTAAATGTGACCTCGGGGGAAACTAAACAGACCTGTGAGCGACTTCTGGTGCTAAAAGATTTTTTTGTTGAGTTATCTCTTCCAACACAATAAGAAGTTACCAAACCAGATAAAGGGATCAACACAAAACATGATGATTATAATAGTGACTCCCTACAGAGACTGGGACCAGGGCCAGTAACCCATAACTACCATCTACTGCCAATAAGATCCAAGTCTTGGCCAACCCAACCAGAAATAGATCAGTTGTCATCAAAACAATAAGAAAATGATGAACTTTTAGATTGAATGACAAAGACTCCCAATTCCATACAAAAATAAATTCATTTCATAAAATAAAAGGAAATGCGGCGATACAAATACTAATATCATCCAATTATACCCCTGGAGATCCCAAATCTGGGGACCCACACAGCTGAGAAGTGGATGAAGACATTGAGTAATTGTTTCCAGCTGTTATCCAATTCCTTCTGGGTTTTAGACATCACAGAGCGGGTCCCGGTGGTCTCATTACTTTGTGTCCCTTAGCTCTATAGTCATGTTATAATTCCATCCCTGTGGTTAGTACTGTCACATATGTATTAGCTAATGGCGTCTGGTGGTCCAGTTTATCATATTCTATCAGGTGGCACTTTGTACATCTTCGTTAAACCTAAAATGATCCAGGATTATGTCCTGCGATGGAGACCCTACAGGTGTCCGTGTATCATGGGGTTTGGGTGAAAGGGTTAACAACCAAAAACATTACCTACAATGATTGTAGGTCAACACCCCCAAAATCAATCATATAATGCCACCACCACCACCAAAGCAATTTACGGTGTAATTACCTATTGGTGCATTTGCTTCCCTTATAACTATAAAAACCTGTATACACCATTAAACATCTCTACGGTAACATGAAGTTATAAGGACATAGAAACACAACGTAATAAATTAATATAATTATGTGTAAATGCACAGTATATAAGAACAAAATAATTATAGATGGATGCACCATATTAAGTGCATCAATAATTATTAAAATAAAACGTGAATAACTAAATAGCAAATCCTATATTTCAGTCTTTACTCGATTCTTCGGTATCGTAGATAATTTTTGCTAATTCCCTAAGCAATGACTTTTCTTTGTGTAAGATTTTAAGATGTTTTTGGCTGTAGTCTTACACCTATTGCTCTTTGACGTACTGGAGCTGTGGGATAGCCATACATCATAAAAGAAGATAGGCTGGATATCTCAGTGTATCAAGCACCCATCGGCACCACCTAACGTTCCTTATTCACAAACAACAGAAAGTGGATTGGAATGGGTAACCCCTTAACCACCTAGCTGCTGCAAGTCTTCATGTACAGACATCTCCGAGGAAACACTAAATAAGTTTTCACTTATGCAAATATAATACAAGTTTATCTATTTTTCACAAGACCATGATTCTGTAAACCCAAAAGAAGAAACCTAATGAGTCTAATAAAACATAATTGGATACAGAACCATTTCTTAGTGTTCATTTCCAATATATTCCCATTGCACTTTGTGTTTTATCTCTTTTCCTAATAAAGGGTCCTTTTTTGTTATGCCAGATCACAGTGGTTAATAGCGTTATATTATTCCCTACACGCATCCATTTATAAGAGGTTGGTGGCACAAATGCTGCTCCTGGCTACTGCACTTTTTATCATCGCATCGTGGGTAGAGATAGTCAAGTCCTCAAGTACTGTCATTGTTGGAATGACTTATAAATTAGTTGCTTGTACCAAACCCACCAATTACCTTTCCGTTTTAGTTATGGTGCATTTGATGTGTAATATGGCGCAGTTGTAGGAGCAAAGAGAGGGGTTTTTGGCCTTTTTTAGGAGAGACGAGTAAACGAGATTTACAGTATTGGTCACACCTGTTGATAATGGCATAAACCGGCTCAAGTGTGGGTCCAAGGCTGGTGCTCTGGCCATTGCTGGTGCATTTTCTGCTCCCTCTAACTATGGTCATGTGTCGCAGATACAGTGGTCTATGTCCTTCCATTGCAAACAACCACAACCTCAGCCTTTATGTACTGTACAGAGAGATTACACACCATACACAAGCTCTGTGCCCAGGTGCACTGTGGGATGGCGTCGCTAGATATATAATAACAGCGCTTCTCTCCAGGGCTGGAGAATGTAAATATTAACTCTATACCACGAGTACCCAGCATGGCCGCTGTGGGACAATTAATTAGCCCAAGGCCGTCTTGTGTTGTACAGTAATAAACTGTGATTAAGAGCTTTCTCTGTACTGGGCTATTTAATCCTTCGTTATGAAGTCAGTGTGTTGCCCTCAGACATAATATTTTATACACTGTTCCAGCTCATCCTCCCGCTCCGAGGCGAACACTTTCATTGCCATAAAGTCCATAACGTAATGAAATGGTTAAAGCACCACTGAAGTCATACATAAAAAATAGAGCTTCTAATTAATTACTTCTAGACGCAATTATGTTACTGTGGCACGTAAGAGGACTCCAGTGGTCTGCTTCATGGGGTGGGGGAGACCTTGAATGCAGAGAGGAAGCTTGTACATTACCCTGCCCGTCTAGTACCATGTTTGGGGATATTTTAAGTGAATATAAGTGGATTTTTTTGTGGTCAGTTTGGGTATTTTTTATTTGTTACTTTAGATTATTTTAGGATATTACATTATTTTAATGGTATATTATCTGCTTGATATAAATATTTATTGATATTCACGTTTGGAGTTACTAGAAGTTGGTCTATAATATAATACTCTTCATGGAGGTTTGCAACTGATTGATGTTTAAGATAAGAAACTTGGAGGTGACATATGGCATCCTAGACATCAAATCAGATGCATAAATGGTTTTGTTACGTCTTATTAGATAAGTACTGCAAGATCCCAAGAAGGACATTAAGAAGGAAAAACAGTGATTAACGTCAGGCCTGGAGTGCTACCCAAGAGGGAGGGGAGTAAAATAAACAGGGGATTTATCCTCCCTCTCCAACCATCTGTGCCATGAAGGTATTTTGTCTTTCAGGGTTAATTATTAGGTAATATAATCTCATGTTTTCCAGGCTATATAAAAATTCAGTCTAAAGACAACGAAATCCGATCCTCACTGTTGCTGCAAGAGCATAAAATGAGGAAGAACATCATCTATATTACTCTCATACCCAGGGACCATACAGACTGGGAGAGATGTGGGGCCTGAAGTATGACCGAGCCATACCTGATGGCCAAGACATAATACAACGAGGAACAATTCCAAAGATGTTATACGATTCAGGACATCTTAATGGAGACCATCTCCATTTAAAATGAGCTCCAAATCCATCACTTCAAACAATATCCATGTAAAGGTCTAAATCCCTCATATATAGTGTACTATTCAAAATAACAGACCTACCACTGAACAAGTCAAGACAAAACACTCACATATCCTATAAACACAAATAAAATTGTTCACCGGCCGAACACCAGACACTCCACTGCAGAAGTCTACCAACTGGAATAATCCAGGAAGTGTAGTTCTTCTATAGCATACTGGAGATCTTTGGGGTTGGATATGGACGCAGGTGAGTGCCCGGCATGATTTATGCATACACTCCATGTCAGCCGTTTCATTCACGGTGCCCTAAAACTCGAGAAGTCTTCTAGTCTTTTACGATCTATAGAAACTCCAAACTCAGCAATTTTATGAAAGGCTGACTGAAGAAGAGAAGCTGAAAGACAAACAAATGTTAAGGCAAGAATCACGCATGTAGGAGCCAGTATAATTCTGGGAAGATACAGCTCATTGTATAGACAGGCCGTAATATAGCTTATATATACATACATAAAAACAGTGAAACATCTGGGTGGGATTAGACCCCCCCCCCCCCCAGTTCCTACACCCATGATTCCTTACTTTCTGAGGTGAGTGGTGCATAGGATTCTGGGAACACTTTTATTATTGTTTATTTGTAACGCACCAACATATTCTGTAGCACTGATAATGTAAGAACCAAATACGGAATACCCCACTGATAAACATCTCGATAGTATTTACCTTCCATACTATAACCCATATGGTATTATAGTGCATCCGAGAATGAAACACAGCTATCATCAAGAGAACCCTCCGCTGCATCCTGGAAGTACTTACTAAGGTACTTTATGTCCACTTCTCACAAGCGTTATTACACAGTATCAATCTGGTCTTCAAAAAAAAACTTCTCCCATGAGGCTCATGACATCTCATTCTTGATGATAACTCTCTCTTGTAAGTGATGCCATACTAGGGAGCCATGAGTTGTATCACTATGTCCATGAAATGACAAGGGAGCTGAACAATACACGACTCACGGAGTGATCTGATAGTGACCTGATAGAGGATATAAGTGGACTTGGTTTGACTTCAACTAGTGTAGGCCCAAGACATGTCTATGGGATTATATCCTAGACTGCATGCGATAAATACTGAGGAATACTGAGGAAGTATTGCAGTCTCCAAATATACAACTGATGATATGTCAAGCTCCGCTTCTCTGTACTCATGCACTTCCGTGGTAACCAAGCGGAGATTCATCTGCGCTGCTGTCCATGGCCATCACGGACATCTTTACAGGACATCATTACTGTATTCCAGGGCCGCAACATTGTAGGACAATGTTGTGACGTCATCCAGAAAATGATGGGAACCACTCACATTAGCCTCGTCTTTTGCAGGTACAGATCCAGACGGCCAGTCTCAAGATACAATTAAACCACTGCATACGCAAGACAACTTTGAGCTATGAGTGGAAACCATCACTAGACTGAGGCATTCATCAGGGACAAGATCTGGCAAACCCCATACCACAGAACATATAAGAGGAGTGCTGAGTCCAACCTATTTAATACTAACTAAGTACTTCCATTTAACAATTGCTCTTTTACTTTTGGCAAAATGGTCTACAATTCAGTTTGGGAAGGACCACCTTCCATTTTACACACCTAATAAAAAACTAAACTTTAAAATGTTCACACAATAAAAACGCTAGACTAAGTCTAAATTAAAACTGCATTAGGTAAAATGAAATATGAGAAAATCCAAAATCGTAACAGGGAAAATTGCCTATCTAGCAAATGTATATTCTCAGAGAGCCCTGCCTAGATGAAGTAGTGGTTCTGTTGTAACACCTGATTTAAACTTACGTCCATCCACCTATGCACCGTACTCCCACCACTCGGCAATCCAATGACAAGTTAAAGCCTCTCTCATGCACCCTGTGCCATGCCTCAATGGGCGCAAAAGAATTAAGGTAAGAATCCACCATGAAATCCAATAAACTTACCGTCCATGTGGACTCGCCACACGAACACACTCATATAACAACCATGAACCAAAAGTACTAATTAGTTCATTAAAACAACACCAAAACGGCAAAACAACTTGGCAGTATGTGTACATAACCATATACCAGGAAAGGGCTGCCTGGGATATGCATATGGCTATCCTCAAGATTAGGTAGTCAAAAATGTCCGACTAGATACAGGTGTAGGTTATCATCTGTCATCAAATCTATGTTATTATGTGAAAAAAAGAGTTTTGATGATGTCCAATCATCCACAGCCATACAAGATACAATATGTGTTAGATATACAATGTTTAGGCCTTCATGTTTTGTCTCATATTTTGTTTCATTGGTGTATCTGGAGTTGTTTGAAGGCTCCATCATTGCAATATACACTTTTATAGATTGTTTTATCTCTCTGACCTCACGTATTAACTACAGACTCGGACACTGAACTAGGAGGTAAGGCACAACTCCCCTTACCCAGCGCCTTCTGTGTGTCTCTTACCTTTCATTAATTATATTTTTATTTATTTTTCTTATTAACCGATCTCACTACTGTAAAGACAAAAATGGAGGCCGTAAGTTATTTTGGCATTCAATTGGCGTCTTTTGCAGGCTACGATCGGGTTATTGGCTCTGGCCTCCGATTCTTTGCGCTGGATAACATCGCAAGTAAAGGCCCCTCCAAGTCTTTGATATTTCACGGCCGCAGTTCTGATCGCTAAAATCGCAAATCACTAATCAGTTGCTCCAAGTCCCCCTCGCTAACCACCCCGCCAGGGCCGCAAATGGCAAAAGTCAGTCCACAAGTCACAGGTTCCAAGGAGGACTCACAAAGGGCTTATAGACATGTCTGGAGCACGGTAAATGCAAATATAAAATCTATACTGCACTGTAAATTACGGGGAAAGCAATGAAAGACATTACAAATTAATTGCACAACAGTCTCAAGCTCACAAATCAGCAATCAAAAATCCTTTTATGTTTTAATTCCGTGTTATATCGATCTCGGGGATCAATGAGTTAATACATATCAAGCCACCCACATGGACTAGAACAGTATCGGCATTCAGTTTTATTATTCTGTACATTGTGGGTTTGCAGGTCCGATCGCATATCGGACCCCGAATCACGAGTTGATGGACATGTCCCTTCCATGTTGTACGACCTTCATGCTGACGGGCTCCTTTTCTATCGGTTGTTTCAGCATCGGGAGTTACGCTCTTACTTAATTGATCATGTTCAAGCTCGCAAATGCTACATACGATAGGATGGTTTAAGATGTGCGCTATCGGGCCAGGACTTGCAGCTTGGCCAATTGATTAGCACCGTAAGTTGTGGATGCTGTGGGCTTGCAATTGAATGAGGCTCATAATCTGTAAATCTCTAAATAAAACCGGTATCACTGTATACTACAATACTCCTCTCCAGAACGTCTTGGAGTGCGCTTTAGATGGTACTTTAGCATCCGAGCGCCCTTGATGCGGTTCCACTCGCCTCTGTCTCCCACAGCAGGGATATCCTTGGTGTCAGTCTTGAAGTGCAGGCGTATATCTGCTATTTTTATCACAAGCCATACAAGGAGAGGGAGATATTACAAATCCCTTTTAATAAGCAGAAAAAGGTCAAACCGCTGTCATTCCGCTTCCTCCTTTATAAGGCCCCATTAAGTGGTGTTTAAATTGATTTGGTTTCTCCTAATCTTCCCCTTGGGGATTAACCCATGTGAGACGTCTTCCATACATCGCAGGCTCTGTAATCCATGTAAGCTCTTAGTTATGGAGACTTAACCCCTTGTGTGCAGGAGAAGCCTTAAAGGAAAATGACACACACAGTCGATGTTACCTGTATAAGATGCATTGTATATGTTTAGTTACTTCATTTACTTTCAAAAGTTTTCTTTGTCCTACTTCTGCTTAATCACACTAACAGATACCAATCTGTATAAGTGTGAGTGGGTATAGTGGGTCTGATCCTTCTCTGGGGTCACCGCTCATGTCACAGATACCAATCTGTATAAGTGTGAGTGGGTATAGTGGGTCCGATCCTTCTCTGGGGTCACCGCTCATGTCACAGATACCAATCTGTATAAGTGTGAGTGGGTATAGGTGGTCTGATCCTTCTGTGGGGTCACCACTCATGTCACAGATACCAATCTGTATAAGTGTGAGTGGGTATAGTGGGTCTGATCCTTCTCTGGGGTCACCGCTCATGTCACAGATACCAATCTGTATAAGTGTGAGTGGGTATAGTGGGTCTGATCCTTCTCTGGGGTCACCGCTCATGTCACAGATACCAATCTGTATAAGTGTGAGTGGGTATAGTGGGTCCGATCCTTCTCTGGGGTCACCGCTCATGTCACAGATACCAATCTGTATAAGTGTGAGTGGGTATAGGTGGTCTGATCCTTCTGTGGGGTCACCGCTCATGTCACAGATACCAATCTGTATAAGTGTGAGTGGGTATAGTGGGTCTGATCCTTCTCTGGGGTCACCGCTCATGTCACAGATACCAATCTGTATAAGTGTGAGTGGGTATAGTGGGTCTGATCCTTCTCTGGGGTCACCGCTCATGTCACAGATACCAATCTGTATAAGTGTGGGTGGGTCCAAACCTTCTCTGGAGTCACCGCTCATGTCACAGATACCAATCTGTATAAGTGTGAGTGGGTATAGTGGGTCCGATCCTTTTCTGGGGTCACCGCTCGTGTCACAGATACCAATCTGTATAAGTGTGAGTGGGTATAGTGGGTCTGATCCTTCTCTGGGGTCACCGCTCATGTCACAGATACCAATCTGTATAAGTGTGAGTGGGTATAGTGGGTCTGATCCTTCTCTGGGGTCACCGCTCATGTCACAGATACCAATCTGTATAAGTGTGAGTGGTTCCAAACCTTCTCTGGAGTCACCGCTCATGTCACAGATACCAATCTGTATAAGTGTGAGTGGGTATAGTGGGTCTGATCCTTCTCTGGGGTCACCGCTCATGTCACAGATACCAATCTGTATAAGTGTGAGTGGTTCCAAACCTTCTCTGGAGTCACCGCTCATGTCACAGATACCAATCTGTATAAGTGTGAGTGGGTATAGTGGGTCTGATCCTTCTTTTACATCACCGCTCGTGTCACAGATACTAATCTGTATAAGTGTGAGTGGGTATAGTGGGTCCGATCCTTCTCTGGGGTCACCGCTCATGTCAGATACCAATCTGTATAAGTGTGAGTGGGTATAGTGGGTCCAATCCTTTTCTGGGGTCACCGCTCGTGTCACAGATACCAATCTGTATAAGTGTGAGTGGGTATAGTGGGTCCAATCCTTCTCTGGAGTCACCGCTCATGTCACAGATACCAATCTGTATTAGGGGGAGTGGGTATAGTGGGTCCGATCCTTCTCTGGGTCACCGTTCATGCCACAGTTACCAATATGTATAAGTGTGAGTGGGTGTAGTGGGTCCAATCCTTCTCTGGGGTCATCGCTCGTGTCACAGTTACCAATATGTATAAGTGTGAGTGGGTATAGTGGGTCCGATCCTTCTCTGGGGTCACCGCTCGTGTCACAGTTACCAATATGTATAAGTGTGAGTGGGTATAGTGGGTCCGATCCTTCTCTGGGGTCACCGCTCGTGTCACAGTTACCAATATGTATAAGTGTGAGTGGGTATAGTGGGTCCGATCCTTCTCTGGGGTCACCGCTCGTGTCACAGTTACCAATATGTATAAGTGTGAGTGGGTATAGTGGGTCCGATCCTTCTCTGGGGTCATCGCTCGTGTCACAGTTACCAATATGTATAAGTGTGAGTGGGTATAGTGGGTCCGATCCTTCTCTGGGGTCACCGCTCGTGTCACAGTTACCAATATGTATAAGTGTGAGTGGGTATAGTGGGTCCGATCCTTCTCTGGGGTCACCGCTCGTGTCACAGGAACTAGTTGTTTGTCATAAATGACGTAATAATATTGTGTCTTCTGTTTGTGCGCCTTCTCTCTCTCTGTGCGCCCTCTCCATGTCTCTGGGCTAACTCTCTCTCTGTGCACCCTCTCTTTCTCATTACACCCTCTCTCTCCCTCCCTTCTACTTTTTCTTCTTCTCTCTCTCCGTCCCTCCCTCTCTCTCATTGCACCCTCTCTCTCTCTCCTTCTCTCTCTCCCTCAATTCTTCTTCTCTATCTATCCCTCCTTCTGTCCCCTCCCTCTCTCTCATTGCATCCGCTCTCTCCCCCTACCTTCTTCTTCTTTTCTCTCTCTCTCTTCCTCTGTCTCATTGCACCCTCTGTTTCTCCTTCTCTCCCTCCCTTCTTCTTCTCTCTCTCTCCCTCCTTCTTTCTCTCTCTCCCAACGTCCCTCCCTCTCTCTCCCCTCTCCTTCTCTCTCCCTCCTTCTCACATTTCTGGATTGCGAGTCCAATCGCAAATTGTACTTTGCAGCAAGTTAAGGGTTTGGCTCTGTCTAAGCAGTAAGTTACGGGTCTCGCTTAAGTGATCATGATCAGGTGATTTTGGCTTTCTGCCCTGTACTTCCGGGCTTGAAGTCTCAATTTGCGATTCCTCGCAATTTGTGCATATGAGCAACTTGCAATTATGCGAGCGTTACACACAAACTCGCAGTACAACTATATTAGTGATTATACTGCTGTGGAATCTACCATTTTTAGTTTCCTGTGACCTGCTTCCTGAAATGGTAGGAGACTCTGAATACACTGGAAGTTCTGGATCGCTACCTTGTGGGCTTGTGCACCTCAGTGAAGCTGTGAGCCATACCATGTAGGCTCACTCAAGATGGGCCGATCATAGCAGAGAGGTCAAACAAATCCCAGTCTACTGGAAAAGGAAGTGCCAAGATAACATTATGGGTAAGCATGACCAGAGACAAAACAGTGTTGCCTGGCGTGCTGCGGTCTATAGGGTCACTGAGAGCTGGACACGACTGAATGACTAAACAACAACCAACTCAAATCCAAGGAAATCCCCCCAAAATAGGAAATTCTTCTTAGTAAGATTAATTTTATAAATGTGTCTGCAGCAGAATAGATGCCCATTGTACCCAGGCGCTACCTAGCATCATGCATTATGTGGCGCATGCACGGGCCAGCTCACTAGCAGAAGGGAAATGAACATTTTGGAATATATAAATGTTTCCGGCATCAAATAAAGAAACTGAAACCATTTTGAGTACACCTGCGCACCTCAAGCCTGGTTACACGGGTGTCCAAGGAGTTTTTTTTTTTTTATTGTTTTCATTAATGGGAATAAAAGTTATAACAGAGTTAGATGTACAGTACAAGAACAGCATATATTGTATTCAAATAACATCAGAAATGGCTTGTGTCTACTTTTCACAATATTTTTGAGTTTTGGTGCATACATTACAATTTAATATGTCATATTATGCCATTACTTATTAAAGGAAAATAAAAAAAATATATAGAAAAGAGAAAGAAAGGAAGAGGGTGGGGGAAGATGGGTTGGGGGAAGCCTTGTATAATATAGTCCCTGAGGTCTGTATATGTATTACCACTTCTTATGCTACCATCCAATACCCAGACGTCCCAACGGGAAGCCCACTTTTTATAGTTGTCACCTAGTTTGGCGGAGATCAAGCTCATTGAATGTATGTATTTAAGCTTTTTCAGTACTTCCCCAAACACCGGAATGGACGTCTTCCAAGTTTTAGCGATAGTGTTCCTGGCTGCTAAAAAAGATTTGGTTTGAGAGAAGTTGAGCCTCTTTGGAAAGGCCGGTGATAGGGAGACCTAATAAGGCTTCCTCTGGTTTTTGAGGTACTCTGTGTCGCCATAACTTATAGGTTTCTGACCAGATGTGGGCTATTTTAGGGCAGTCCCATAGTAGGTGCCTTAGTGTAACGGTGGAATTACCACCTCTAAAACAGTTGCCATCCAGAGAAGGATATGCAAGCTTTAGTCTAGTAGGGGATAGGTACCACCTCATCATGATGGTTTTGTAGGAATTATCTCTCAAGATTATGTTCAGGGAGGAGTTTGTTGCATTTTTATGGATTTTACTCCATTGCAAATGATCTAAGGTGATGTTAAGTTATGTTTCCCATGGGGACGGGTGGTGAAGCTTAGGTGGTGTGGCCTGGTCTAACAGGTAATTGTAGATGATGAAAACGTTTTTATTACCATTTGAGTTATATATGCAGCATTTTTCAAATGGGGTTTTGCTGGCCGATTTGTTAATTTTTAGTATGTTATATAGATTTGAATTGATTTGTGCTAGATTGAGCCATTTTTTAAGGGGTAGGTGGTTCTGTTCGCTAAACGTCGAGGGGGACCAATGCAGATTTACACTTAAAATGTCAGCGGCGATAGTCCATTTTTTATCTATCCGACATGCTAGCTAGAAATTCTGTTAATTGAAGTGTCTCTTTGGGGTAACCATAAAGGAGTGAGCCATGATCCTGTCTCTACTAGAGACTTCCTCTTATTCATTTGAGTCCATATGGTTAGGCAATGAGCCACACTGCTAGGAAGGAGGGGACGGTTGATTTTATGCTGCAGGCTTAGCCAAAGCAGCAGACTAGTTATGAGATTCTGTTCCTTAAGGATGCAGTTTTCAATTTCTACCCATACAGGTGAGTTTTTTTGAGACACACAGACTCTGCAAAGTTCTCTTCCCCCAGTAGGACTGCAGGTGTTAACATTCCTGCTCAGTTAATTAGCTGCCCCTGGGTAGCCTTGATTTAAGACTGCTGCTAGAGTATGGGAGTTGCTGCTTATGAACTGATTGTTTTCGGCTTATCTGCCATTGTGAAAGACAACACCCAGCAGCTTGTGACCGATTGGAGCAGAGTAGAGTTCTGGAAATCTGAAGAAATATACAGGTCGGTGATTGTTAACAAAGTATTGGACTGTTTGTTTTGCTCCACCCAGGTTTAGCTGGACGAGAGCTGATTAGTGAGGAGAACTGTTTATTGGTTGAGGTAATGCTTCAGTTGAAGCTAGGCCTATTATTATATTTGATTTAATTTTGGTTTATTTTTGTATCACTGGCTACATTTTTGGTAAAACTTGCTTTAAGTACATGATTTCTCAGTGCTACAAGTAGATAACGACCTGTCCTATAACTTCACTTCATAACAGTCCACTTGATACCTGACATTACCCAGATTATAGGTCAGGTGCTTAGCGTTTGTTTTTAGACTTCATCAGACTGGTTGATTTAAAGGGGCAGCTTTGACAAGTCCATTATACATTCCAAATATGTTTGTAAATAAATGATAAAATAATTATTCAGATTGTGTGAAAATGTCTTATCATGAATGAGCAAGCATATAAACTAATTCCAAAGTCTCGTAATGTTGGCACCTCCTAACAGTCAGTGAGGTAATGTGTTTTTTATAGACACCAACAGAAAGCCATATGCAAACATCATTCATGAGGAAGACAGGTCGTCTTTAACTGCCTTTAAGCCTCTTATCCAAAAGAGACCTTATCACCGCTCCAATTGAGTAATCGGACACACCTTTAATAAACTCAGGGCTAGCTCTCTACATTCCTCTAGAAAGCTTCTCCCGCCGGACGCCCTGAGGATCGCGCCTCCCTTCTCTTGCTCTTTCTCTCAAACATTTGATGGCTGCCAGTTGGTGCCAAGCAGGGTCGAAATGCCCTACTGCTGCCGATCCCAATGGGGCCCAATCTATGGCCATAAATAATGACATACTCCAGGGTGGACGTGGCCCCTTAACAGATAGGATACATTCTGATTTCTCTAAACCTCACTACCTTTAAACTTTTATATAGTTATCCGTTACTTAAACAAATTAATTATTTTCCAGGCCAGGACGTTATCATTAGTATATACAACTATTTCAATAAAAACATAATTGCATCTAATGAAATAAAATACATAGTGCCACCTTAAGACCTTCCTCTAGCTTTGTAACATTCCATTTTTGTTTACTTTCTTGATTAATGAAGACACCATAATTACTATACAAACAAGTGGCAGGACAAAGCCTAACGTTCACCTCAATCTTTCATGTTAAATGCCAGGAGATTTCAAGAAAAGTATCGCGCCACCTGACCCCCACTTATCAATGCTTTTATTAGAATTTTGTAAAATATAAGGTTTTTACAGTAAAGATCTCTCAATCGCCACAAGAAGCTATATATAACTGAAAGCTCCTTTAATATCTTAACACAACTGAAGGGACTGTAATAAGACTTTCCATTATCCCATAGACTGAAATCCCCTTGGAGCCGGGTGTTCACCATACCACTAGCTTCTAATATCCATATGTCAGGGACACAGACTAGAGGATTGTGACCTTCTTGGGTCAGTGTTTCATTCTAAAATTATAAGATCCACACAACTGGGACTATAACTGTACCACTAAAGTGTAAGCTCCTGGAACAAGCTGTTCAATACCACAAGATTGGCAACTTCTTGATACATTCCACCATTTGCTCATACCTCCTTTAACCGGGATCTCCCATTATACCACTAGATTGTAAGCTTCTTGGGACAGGGTCTGTTATTAAACCCCTAGATTGTAAGTTTATGGACACAGGGTCTCCCATTATACCACTTGATTGCAAGTTTTTGGGGGCAGGATCTCCCATTATGCCACTAGATTGTACGTTTCTTTGGAGCAGAGTCTCCCATTATACCACTAGACTGTAAGTTTATGGGGGTAGGGTCACCCATTATGCCACTAGATTGTAAGTTTCTGGTGGTAGGTTCACCCATTATACCAATACCCTGTAAGTTTATGGGGGTAGGGTCACCCATTATACCACTAGATTGTATGTTTCTTGGGGTAGGGTCTCCCATTATACCACTAGACTGTAAGTTTATGGGGGTAGGGTCACCCATTAAACCACTACCCTGTAAGTTTCTCGGGGCAGGGTACCCCATTATACCACTAGATTGTAAGTTTCTGAGGGCAGGGTCTCCCATTATGCCACTAGATTGTTAGTTTCTCTGGGCAGGGTACCCCATTATACCACTAGATTGTAAGTTTCTGAGGGCAGGGTCTCCCATTATGCCACTAGACTGTAAGTTTCTGGGGGCAGGGTACCCCATTATACCACTAGATTGTTAGTTTCTCTGGGCAGGGTACCCCATTATACCACTAGATTGTATGTTTCTGGGGGTAGGGTCTCCCATTATACCACTAGACTGTAAGTTTCTGGGGGCAGGGTCTCCCATTTTGCCACCGCTATGTCCCCTATGGTTACTTCTATACTATAATCCTCCCATATATTTAATCTAACACTATGTGCAATGTATTAATCCAGTAATGCATGTTATGAATGCTGAAGGAGGCTGAATGAGTCTCTTGCACCTTCTGTTCATTGAAACCTAAAACTGCTTATTACTCCAGCCCCCCTGTCAGCCCCCTGCTAGCAATCATCACTGAGTGTCTGCAATTACCAGCAAAGCAGAGCTAATTACTAGATATGACCAAGAGCCAACCCCACTATTTAAATGTCCAGAAAGCTGAATACAAGTCAGCCTCGTAGCAGCATCTGCAGCGATCTGTATAATTAGAGACATTAAACTCAATCTGAGGAGGCAGGAGAAAAAACGAGCTGCCGCCAGAGACTCGCGCTGGGATATAAGTGTACACAAAGAAACGAGGTAAACACTGTGTACACTGCCAGAGATAGGGTAACTAAGGACACAACATGTATTGTAGGAAGAGGCATTAGCAACAGTGACCGTTATAGAGAAACATAGATCTGACTGCAGATAGGAACCAACAGTCCCATCTGCCCTACCTATTTTGTCTAAATAAAAACCTGACTTAATAAATTTTCAAGACAGACTTATGCTATCTCAGGCATGCTTGAATTCCTTTACTGTATTAGGCCCTACCACTTCCACTTGTCTACAACCATTTTTATCACCTGCACCTGGCCAGCCCTGATTTAAGACTGCTCCTGGAGTTATGGGAAGGGCTGCTTATGAACTGATCACAATGCAGGGGTTTTAACCCTCAATCTTTAACCGTCCAATCATAAATAATGCAATGAATGGATTGAAAAAAGCGACATGAAAAATACATATTTTGTGGCCATTATTTCTTATGACATCATACTTATAGAAATCCCAATTATTTAACTTCGTACATCTTAAATGATTAAATACTGAGTTGCTGGAGGAGTGGCTCTCCATATTTGGATATATAATATGGATATTATAGTAGTTATTAATGTATCTATAAAAAATAACATAGGTATATAATAGTATATATTTCTTTGTGTATCTATTTGACATGTACTTTATTTTATTAAGAAGTACCTGTTTTTTCTGCCTCAAATCATAAAATTTGTACCTGCTTGGGTCTGCCCTCTGTACCTCACGCAGTTCATGAATACATAGACTGTGAAGTACAATGTTTTAATCGGTGACCTATCTCAAGTTAAGTATCAATAAAGTTTAATTACATTCTAGTTATTTTCTGATCGATTATTATATAAACTTTGATGTAATTCAATCATCAAAAAGATACTATCTAATGGTTAAAAATAAGCAGTTTCTACTGCTCTATATTTCTGTAGTTCCTATTGATCAGGCATCAAATTATACATTTAGTTGTATATGAATGGGGTTTATATATATATTAGTGTGTATATATATATATATATATAATGTCACAGAGCTATCCAAGGGGGTTGCGATCCACAGACTCTGCAAAGCCCTCTACCTCCAGGGATTAACTTTTAATTAGCTGCACCTCGACAGCCCTGATTTAAGCTTGCTCCTTGAGTATGTGAGGGGCTGATTGTTTGCAGTTTTGTCTTAGCTGGAGAAAGGCACACAGTGAGACAGCAGCTTGTGGCTAATGCCCGCTTGAAACTGAGTAGAGACCTGGAAAACTGAATAAACATACAGGCCGGTGATTGTACAACTATTGGATTAGTTTTGCTCCACCCAGGTTTAGCTGGATGAGAGCTGGTTAGTGAAAAAACTATTACTGGTAAAGGCAATGCTTCAGTGGAAGCTAAGCCTATTATTTTCTTTGGTAAACTTTGGTTTGTTATTTTTGTATCACTGGCTAAATGTTAGTAAAGCTAGGAAAAGTAAATACAGCCTCTTGTATATGGGCACAATATATTTACATAGTTTATAAAATAATGTTTAATAATTTAATTATAACCATAATAATCTAAAAAGCTGTAATTTTACCTATTGATGGCTATATATATATATATATATATATATATATATATATATATATTCTGTGATACTTGTGAGCTTTTGTTCTAGGCCGGTTATACAGCTGGGGACGTAATCCAACCCCCTCCCACGGTGTTCAAACACTAAACAGAAAACAGTCTGCTTGTGTTTCTCACATTAAGATGCAGCATGGAACGTTCTTGGCACCAGCCCCTCATGTCTGTTCTTTTTGCTTTGGCATAACCCTGGGCAGGGACTGGGAATAATGGAAACCTCACAAGTTCCCTTGTAGAAGGTATTTAATATTCGTATAATTCGTGTTTGTACTGTGCAAGTCAAGACAAAGATTGCAGGTTTTGGAGGCAAACTCCCCAAAAAAGGTCCCGGAAGAACCTGACAATGTACTATTATTTCCGACTGCCTTAAAGGGACAAAGTCATGAAAAATGTAATGGCAGGATCCCAAGACTGAGTACAGGAGAGCATTTGTATACTGTGCGTCAGAACAACATAGGGGCTGAGAGGTTCAACCTTCAGAACTTCTGCTCCTTTCTGCTGAGCAGTTCCTTTCTGACACTTGTGAGATGTTTTATCTTTGGGGGCAGAGGGCGCTTCTGTTTTTTGGGCAGGATTCACAGTACCTGATCTGAATGCGAGTATCTATGCAAATGTATCTATGACTTTCCAAAGCACTCTTAGAGCGCTCCTATTGGAGGTCTAATGCAATACAAAGACAATCCCATGGGCATGCTCCATCCTTGCTATAGGGAAGATCATTTGTACCCCAAGAGGAACATATAACCTCCCCAGATCATACAAGATTTCAGCTGTGCCTTTTATAACATTACTTGTAAATAAGTTGATTTCTAATTAAAACTCCAGCTAAGTGGCTATTAAAGGTATCCATCAGCAATCATAAATACACACTTATAAGTACAGGCTGTCCCTGTAAGGTGATACTCCTCCTATGAGATCATAACTACTACTTCTATTACTACAACTACTTCTATTATTACTGCTACTACTAATTATTATTATTAACAGGTAGTTTTTTTTAATAATCTATTTACTATGACACATTTAAAAGGCCACTGTAGTTCCAAATGTTCTGTTGTTCATTTTAAAGTGTTTTATTCCTTAGAAGTTTTTAGTTGGTGAACTTCTATCCAAAAGCAAGGTCTTCACTAACTAAAAACTTCTGTAAAAAAAAATATGCTGTGTGCTTATACAGAGCCTTTTCAATTGGCCAGATTGCAATTTAATAAGGCTGACAATGTTCTGATCCTCTATTAAGAGCTAAGAGGAAGTGTAAACAAGGACTCTGTGAGATCATGTTAATTGTGTCTTCTTATCTGATCTACATTAAAGCAATGTGAACAAATGCATGTGGTACAGTTCAGACATCCATAAGGCTCACTGCCTCTGTTTCCTATAATCTATCAGAGGAGCAGAACACAATCCCACACGGTCTATTTAATATATTTTTTCTACAATATAGATCAAATATTTCTCATGCAGAAGACTTTGTGTCCCTTTAAGGTGTCTCATTACTCATGTATGTTGCAGCTTGCACATCTCTTCTCTCTGATGATTGACAGATAAGGGCTGAGGGACAAATCATTTATATAACGTACATTATTGATCATATCGATACATTAGATTCCAAGCTGTGATACAGAGATCCTTTATCCATCACTTCTATTGCATCACATAATATACAATGTGTATTGTTACCATTTATAATGCAATATCTCCGTACCGCGTGCTGTAACCTGCCCTCTGTGCAGCGCGTGACCTTATATGGTCAGACATCACCTACAGACCTTCAGGGAATCCACTCTTTATGAATGAGCCTTGATTGACTTCCAATTACAAAACTCCTCAAATGGATTATTACACTTAAAAAAATTGGCAGAAGTGCAAAAAAGAGAGAAAAAAACACAAAATTCATTCTATTAGACTTAAAATAAAATAGAAGGAATTGGAAAGAAGGCTGGAAATGAGTCCAGAATTCTCCAAAGTGGGACGAGCCCCAGATGTATTATTATCAGTTATCCCGTGATGTCAGAGCTGGACGTTCCAGACCAACGTCCCCTCCATTGGGCTACTGCCCAGTCTGAAGAAACTGATGATCTGTTGATGTCTTTTTACATGCTGACCTTGGAAGTGGGAATTTACTATTAAATGGATATGGATCCCAGTTCTTGTCAGCGCCTATATGATAAAATAAGTTAAATTTTGCATGAAAAATATTAATAAAAATTCCTAGAAAAAAAGAAAATGTACAGAGCATGCCTAATTCTGCAGACAAGTATGACACTGCTCATTGGCTGACAGCGGCAAGCCCACAGGGCAGTTAAGCATTGTTTCATTTGCATTGACACATTATCAAATACACTCAGATGCAACAAAGAATATCATGATGTCTGTTTCAAGCAATATAATTGCTCCTGAATGTTGTAGTAGTTATTAATGTATCTATAAACCAATGGGACATGCTTAGTTCAATTAAACTGTATCAATCAATGATAACATCTGTCTGCTTTGATAAACGTTACCTGTCCTCTAGGGGAGTGGAGTGAAACCCGAGGACAGGAAGACTTCAGTGTGCCTATGATATTGTTAATGGCACAATCCCCCCAGGGTCTATTATCATAGGCTGAATGATTATTGTACCGACGTTTCCAGTGGTATTTGAGGATTCATGACAATTTCTGGTAGATGCTCTATAGCAAACTGACAATGTACCTTTCCAATGCTTCTCTATGGGGTCTGTGCCCAAACTGTAATAAAGTCTTACCTAATAGAAAAATATGGAGCTTGCCAAAAATATCCCCCAAGGAGTGTGCAAACTTATATGTTGCACTCGTACCCAGTCAGGATATCCCCTTACTCGGGTGGTACCTCTCATGGTGGGTACACGGCTGGCAGAGCCCTGATGGATAGCAGGACATGTCTGAACATAACACACCACTCTCAGGGTGCAGCAAAGACAATATCACCATCAATTCCAGTATTATTTGTACTGAGGCTGTGCCAGGACGATGACTTATTATTAACCCTTTGCTGGATAATATGTATGTGCACCCTATGCATACAAGCAGTAACCTCAGATTTATTTTCCCCCTTAAAAATAATGTTATATTTAGTTAAGCTTTCTGAAAACCCCAATGCACAAGTTTCAAAACCGTGATTTGCGAGTTGGACCACGAACTGACTAATATTATAGAAGCACTGTGACACAAAATGATCTACATTTCAGTTTTGTTGAAAGACTGCCAAAATAGAACTAAATAGAAGACTAAATCCGGTAGGATAAGCCTTTTAGGCTGTAGCCAGTCCCAGGTGGAGTCCCCTGTGCCACACGCAGAGTCAGCCATATTCTATGTTCATGATTTACACAGCTGACAAGCTTGTTACACACGTCACACACATGTGAAGTATATATGTACATTATATGGGAAGTCACGGGAATATAAATATTGCACATGCTTCTGAAATGACCCCACACATGCTCATCATCAGCAGTTATATGATATTTATACTTTGTAGCAGCTATATCTAAGAGGTGAGGAGCCCGGGTGGTACGAGCCAACACCCCAATACATCTGGGCATCACATTCCTCGGGGTGTTGGGGTCCTCGCCCGCCTTCTTTCTTTCTACTTGTGGGAATAAGCCGGTTCTCAGTGACCGGATCGGAGCGGGGGTTTCATACACATTACAATACGCCCCATTTGATTCCAGTCTGGTTTTCTCTCCAGCCCTACACATTCCCACGGGGTAATCCCGCTCTCCCTCTGCACTTCCAGGCCAGGGTGAGAGACTGAGCAGTGCTGAGCATGACCTGCTACTGTGTTATGTCCCATAATCCAAACTAAATATACAAATCACAGGCAATGCTGCGCTTCAACAATACTTTAAAGACACAGAGCAGACAATGTTGTGTCAGTTCATTTAACTGCTCCGCTGCTAGAGCTGGGTAGGGGGGACACCACTCGGGGACCAGTCAGAGCATAAAATTCAGAGTATTTATTTCAGAAATTGTTAAAAGCTGAGGTTTCTAGGATTTGTATAACCTGAACTAATCCAGTAACAAATGTGAGATGTAAGATTCTGTAAATCTCTATTCCCTCAGTGGGACTGAAGGAGTTAACCTGTCTGCTCAGTTGATTAGCTGCACCTGGGTAGACCTGATTTAAGACTGTTACTGGAGTATGATAGTGGTTGTTTGTCTGAGAAGCAGTGAGACAGCAGCCTGCAGCTTGTGATTGTTTGGAGCAGTATCAGTTAAGATCAGGGCAAGTTTCCAGTCTTGTGGGGTACTTTGGGAAAAAGCACTTTTTACAAGACCTGAAGCTCAAAACAAGGTCCGCCATTGTCAATATTACGTATTGTATATTTCCTTGTTCTTCTCCCCTGTACAGCGCTACAGAATATGTTGGTGCAATACAAATAAAAGATAATAATAAGGTCGTGCTTCAGTGGAAGCCAGGCCTGTTATCTTCAATGATTTGTATTGTTTGTTATTTTTGTATCACTGTATACATTTTACTAAATCTTGGAAAATTATCACAGCCTCATATTGTATCCTCCCTCAAATGCTGGAAAAACTGACACAAAACCCAGAAGAGACTAATAACTTGTCATACATAACCTCAAACATGTTGTTTTTGAGAATTTATCTCATATAATCTAAAATTGCTCTTAATCTTCTAACTGGTTCTTGAAGGCGATCTTGATCCTTTAACTGGTCCTTGAAGGCGCTCTTGATCTTCTAACTGGTCTTTGAAGGCGCACTTGATCTTCTAACTGGTTCATGAAGGCGCTCTTGATCTTCTAACTGGTCCGTGAAGGCGCACTTGATCTTCTAACTGGTCCGTGAAGGCGCTCTTGATCTTCTAACTGGTCCGTGAAGCCGCTCTTGATATTCTAACTAATCCGTGAAGGCGCTCTTGATCTTCTAACTGGTATATGAAAGCGCTCTTGATCTTCTAACTGGTCCATGAAGGCACACGTGAGCTTCTAACTGGTCCGTGAAGGCGCACTTGATCTTCTAACTAATCCGTGAAGGCGCTCTTGATCTTCTAACTGGTCCTTGAAGGCGCTCTTGATCTTCTAACTGGTCGTGAAGGCTCACTTGAACTTCTAACTGGTCTGTGAAGGCGCTCTTGATCTTCTAATTGGTCCATGAAGGTGCTTTTGATGGGCTAACTAGTCCACAGGACTGCCCCTTAAAATGGATCTGAGTTTACAGTACTCTGGCATCTAAGCTGGACACAACAAACCAAATATTATTTTACCCCAGATTTATTTTCACTGTTTCCCTTTAGTGTTTCCCCAATTTTCCCCCCATATACCAGTCCTGTGAATTGTGTATACTGAGCTGTATTTGTGGAAGAATAAAAATGTTTTACTCTAGTTTTCCAGTGTTTTCAGTGAAAACAACAGGTTAAGCGGTCACACTGCACCCAACACAACAATGAGAAAAACACACAGTAAACGGTTTTATTCAAGCTCAATGTGTCCAAGTATTTGGGGAGGGTGTGGAGAGATAACATTCAGCTAACGCAACTGAACAAGGGCCGGTCTAACAATGAGGTGAGGTGGGATGGCAGCGAAGGGCAAAATCTGACAAGTCATTAACAAGGATTCGTTACAGCTTCCTCGAGAAGGAAAATACACCACTTAAAGGGACATGTTCACCAGAAACACACTATGTACTGTAGATTTTAAGCACAAAGTCAGGACCCTCCATTCTTTTGCAATGTGATAATATTGTTTTTGGCTTGTAATTAACCCCTGTATAGCTCTACAGAACATGTTGGCGCATTAAAGATAAAGGATAATAATAATCAGTGCTTTAATAAAGATTGTTTATTAATATGCAGATAATAATACAGCATGTATCACAATTGCACACCTAATAGAGCACAGCTCATATAGATAAAACATACAAACATATATTTGCTGTACCAAATACATTATCTAAAAAACTAAATATACCAACAACAAAAACTATGGATCCCAGGCTCCTAGGACATATCAACCCTACATAAATTGCTGAAATAGTCCCAGCACAGGGGATTGCAGTACAAACAATTCCTGATATTATATTTGCAAATTTAAACTTTTTTTTAAGGAAATTCCCAACTGACATTCATGATAGACCAATAATTTGCATCCAAGTTAAACGGTATGCAAATCAAGGACAACAAAAGCCAAATATAAAGTGAGATGATCCAGAACCCGTGCAAAGGAACTTGTCTGAAACATCTCAACTGAGCTGTCTTCATGTAACAGATGGCAACATAACAGCAGTTCCCGGGCTATCTGCAAACTGCTGGCTAATGTAAACACGCCTTGATAACACTATGGCATCAACTCCCTGCTGGGGCACAGGAACTGCTCAAGTACACGGAGGGTTAACCTACTTTGTGATTAGCACATGGAAATACAAAGTAACTCTTCTCTTCTGAGCAATATAGGTTGCGCCTCATATCTTTACATGTTAATACTTTTCCAAAACATCCGCACCAGCCAGAATTTTTATGTAATGGCACCTAACATATACAAAGCGGCACACCGCGGGTCTACAGGCTTTGAAGCTATTTTAATGTTTGACAAAGTATGATCTCCATTCACAGGAACAGAAATACCCTATTATAAACCTGAGGTGTGCCATGGGAGAAAGGAAAATGATTCTGTACAAAACACAAATATCTAGGCAAATGTAATTGAATTTGCTTATTTCCCCCTTGTATCTCTGTTCCTGTAATTCTGACATTCCTGAAACAGAGCCAGGTGGTAAAAATCAAAACTAAACATCCAACTAATAACGTCATGTTTTGTTCCACAATGTTGGAGAGCGCCTGGTAATTGATCATAAAACACAGCTTTCGCTATTGAAATGTTACAGCAAGTGCTAAGAGGGATAATGTATCAAAAATCAAACACCATTTCCATTATAACCATTATTTAAACAAAAATAAATTCTTGTCCATATGTTACCTAATGCTTAACATCACAAGCGGGTAGGAGTAGCTCAGTACCATAATATACATATTTATGTAAAGAAACAGGCGCAGTCTCTTTGACTTGATTTTATATATATATTTTATCCCATGAAAACTCAAAAAAATGAGTTTTATAAAAGTTAAAGGCTACATGCACTTCTGCAGAAAAGGGTAAATAAAACAGCTATCAAATAAATGAATTGAATGATAAACAATCAACTAGAAATGCACAAAGGCATAAATCCAAATGGGCACTGTATTTTCTCCATAAACTAAGCTTACATATCATATGGTTAACCTGTTGTTACTATATATGGAATTTAACATCCTGGATTGTAAAATAAAAAACATATCTTCTTAGGGCCACGTTTGTTAAGACTGAGATCGAGTGAACTTGAAACCGCAGGAAAACAAATGAACAGATGTCATAACAGTAGCGCAGGATCTGGTGCAGCGCTTATCTCTCGTATGCACCTCTCTGAGTCCTAATAACAGAACGATGGGCTGGGCAAGGTTGCCATCTTGTGGTAGTACATGCAGGTACACATTCTAGTTATATATATATATATATATCAGTATTAAAAGTGGATGATAGCAGAGCAGATCTCTGCATTTTGTATACAATCAGTTTCTTCCTGCTTTTCCTTCTCAGCAAACAGCTTCCAAGTAATAAATCAGATTGGGCAAAGAGCTTATAGTAAAACAGAGCTTAACTGCACAGAAACAAAACTTGTCTTTAAGAATTGCAAGATACACAGTTCTTACCTGAACGCACTTCTTTAATAAAATGCAACATTTTATATTAAACTGTAAACTAACTAATAATGAAAATAACATGATGTGGCAGTAGCGACGCCGGCTCCTGCAATACATGATCATGTTGACCAACTGGAAATCACAGGCCGTGCGGTGTGCAGTAGAAACTGCAATATGGAAATTTACAGCCTGTTCCTTGCCCACTTCATGCAGAGAGGCCATCATGGCAGACCCTTAGAAGCAGGCAGAGAGAAACTACACAAAAAAGTAATAAAACATTGTTATTGGACTAATAGAAGCAATGTACGCTTTTAAAGAGACATAGCTTGCTCTACCATTACAATGTCCACTGGTGGTCATAATCTACAAAAAGCAAAACTGCAGCAAACTTCCTAGATTATGGCAGGTCCCAGCCCTACTGTTGATTTCTTAGGCATAAAAAACATCATGGAGACGATCATCACACATACAATTTAAAGTATAATGTTATGCTTTTTTTACCTGCTGTCTGTAACTAGTTAAGTGGATTACATATACTTCCCGTTCCAGTTGTTACCTGCGCTTGTTTGTTGCCCGGTTATAAACTCTGACAATTAGTGTCACAATTTGTTATATTCGCTGCTGTCTTTTTGCATATCTGGAAGTGACGTTGAAGAGCACCCTACGGGAATAACAGAAAAGTATGAGGTCTGGTCCCATGAAAGGTCATTACATCATCAGAACTTTAATATGATCTACAGACCTCATATAACAGTCTACATGTGGTCAGTCACGGACAGCTAAATTAAATGCACATTATGTGTCAATATTCTCTTGCAAAAGTATTCACCCCCCGTGACTTTTTACCTATTTTGTTACATTACAGCCTTAAGTCCAATGTTTTGTTAATCTGAATTTTATGCGGTGGATCAGAACACAATAGTCTAAGTTAGTGAAGTGAAATGAGAAAAATATATACATAAAACTATTTTTTAGAATTAGAAAACAGAAAATTGGCTTTTGCGTATGTATTCACCCCCTTTGTTATGAAGCCCATAAAAAGCTCTGGTGCAACCAATTACCTTCAGAAGTCACATAATTAGTGAAATGATGTCCACCTGTGTGCAATCTAAGTGTCACATGATCTGTCATTACATATACACATATTTTTTGAAAGGTCCCAGGGGCTGCAACACCTAAGCAAGAGGCACCACTAACCAAACACTGCCATGAAGACCAAGGAACTCTCCAAACAAGTAAGGGACAATGTTGTTGAGAAGTACAAGTCAGGGTTAGGTTATAAAAAAATATCCAAATGTTTGATGATCCCCAGGAGCACCATCAAATCTATCATAACCAAATGGAAAGAACATGGCACAACAGCAAACCTGCCAAGAGACGGACGCCCACCAAAACTCAAGGGCCGGGCGAGTTGGGCTTTATGGCAGAGTGGCCAGAAGAAAGCCATTACTTTCAGCAAAAAACAAAATGGCACGTTTTGAGTTTGCATAAAGGCACGTGGGAGACTCCCAAAATGTATGAGGAAGGTGCTCTGGTCTGATGAGACTAAAATTGAACTTTTCGTCCATCAAAGAAAACTCTATGTCTGGCGCAAACCCAACACATCACATCACCCAAAGAACCCCATCCCCACAGTGGGGATGTTTTTCAGCAGCCAAGATTGGGAAACTGGTCAGAGCTTAGGGAAAGATGGATGGTGCTAAATACAGGGATATTCTTGAGCAAAACCTGTACCACTCTGTGCGTGATTTGAGGCTAGGACGGAGGGTCACCTTCCAGCAGGATAATTACCCCAAACACACTGCTAAAGCAACACTTGGTTTAAGGGGAAACATGTAAATGTGTTGGAATGGCCGAGTCACAGCCCAGACCTCAATCCAATAGAAAATCTGTGGTCAGACTTAAAGATTGTTGTTCACAAGCGCAACCCATCCAACTTGAAGGAGCTGGAGCAGTTTTGCAAGGAGGAATGGGCAAAAATCCCAGTGGTAAGATGTGGCAAGCTCATAGAGACTTATCCAAAACGACTTGGAGCTGTGATTGCCGCAAAATGTGGCTCTACAAAGTATTGACTTTAGGGGGGTGAATAGTTATGTACATTGACTTTTTCTGTTATTTTGTCCTATTTGTTGTGTGTATCAAAGTTGTGGGCATGCTCTGTAAATTAAATGATGCAAATAGTCAAACAATCCATGTTAATTCCAGGTTGCGAGGCAACAAAACACGGAAAATGCCAAGGGGGGTGAATACTTTTGCAAGGTACTGTAAATTGGACAATGTGTATTTATAACAAAATATACTCTGATTTTGCAGTGATTGAACAAGCATTGTTTCACCACTATGTAGTCTTGGTTTCTGCATACCACTCACAGCAAAGCACCAGATACAGCTGTACAACCTCTGATTGGCTAAGAAAAAATACCTAGCTGCATAATCTCTGTTTGGGTACGAAACAAACCCAGCTATACAATCTCTGACTGGCTAGAAAATAACAGTTATACAATCTTTGATTGGCAAGTAAATAAAACAAGAGGGTTGAAGATACACTAAATAAACCTACGTTTTCTACGCCTAGTTCATGCATAAAACCATAATATAACTTTTGTAATGTGAAACAGTGCAATGACACTCTCTCTTACATACATGATATAAACAGGAATTATATGACGTGTAATTTGTTTTACATGTAATTGTGCTCATCAGTAACAAGCTTTCTCTTCCATTTATTGGTGTTATACAGAGCATTTCCCAATTTGCAGATATCTATATAAACTGTTTTTCAGCAGTTAGTTTTTACACCTCACCTTCCGGCTGTAGGACTTGCCACACGCCAGGCATTTAAATGCAGGGGGCACATAGCCAGGCGTGTGATGCCTTTGCACGTGATATCTCAGAAGCTGCTTTTGTGTAAAGCACTTGTTGCAAAGCTCACAGGCAAACGGTTTCTCTCCAGTGTGTGTGCGTTTGTGCGACACCATATGGCGTTTCTGCAAAGACACAAAGAAAGTCGCACCATCAGCTGTCAGAGTGTCACAAGGGGATAAAAGAATATGAACACAAGGTTACATCCCTATGCAGAGCAGCTTCTGATGCAGTATGCAAGTGGAGTCAACAATAATAAATAGTCTTTTAGAACCTTACATTATACCAACTATCGATTTAAAAGTTGTCGAACTTGTTTAGCATCCCAGTTACTTCTATATATTTACGACCATTTTTTCTCTCGCTTAGGCCATTTTCGAATGTGAAAAAACTGCAAATATGGCTCAAATTAACCTCAAACCTCATTCACAGGTTCCCTACCTCTCCCACTGTGGTGTGTGTAAGTTAATTTGAGGCATATTTGCTGTTTTTTTTATGTCTTTTCAGTTCTGTGGCGCACAGTGCATGTACAGGTTTCGGTCGAATGTCGTATGGGTTGTAAGCCCTGCGTGCCTAAACTGCTCGCCTCGCTTTGCGAGGCTTGCAGTTGCGGCTAAGTGCCACGGGCCTTGCGATGAGCACCTGGGGCACTCCTCGCGAGGCCTGCCATGTATATAGTGTAAATGGTAATAATAATAAAATATATAGTGGTATAGAGTACATTGTTGATATCCTGTGTGCTCGTCTGTCTGATTGGACATCTCGTATCAGATAATTTTACTGAAGTATATTTGTAATTCAAAGCATATTTGTGTGAGCTCCACCCCCAAGGCATCTGTGTAGACAGAGTGTCCTAGACAATGAGTTTTGTCCTAGAAGATCAGTTATATGTAGAAGCTATTACTTCTACAGTACATACAATAACAGCTTCAAATAGCACTAATATTATTAATATTGCAGCCTCACTGACAATCCTTTAATAACCCCTGTGCTTGGTAACACAGAAATAAAAAGCAATTCGTACAGTAAGAAGGGGCATTTAGCAATGACAGTGTTAAACTGAGGGTCAGCTCGCCCTGCAACTTTTTTTTAGCATGTGAAGTGGTAACAGGAGGCTTGTAAAAGTAAGTAAGGGAAAAAAAGAGCACAAAAAGCCTTTTAGCTGCCAACAGCCTAAACTTCCCTAATCCTGTTTATGGCAGACCTTCAGGCTTAAGCTTTTAATTGAAGCCTGGGTGACTGATAATGACATTACTAATGTTAGTGAGAAGCGAAGGCTCGTTATATTCTGCTTTAGACCAGATGCAAATACTGCTTGCTAAAAGTAAAGTCCCTTTTGCCCAATAGATGCCCGTGATCACATGTGGCAACTGGCACAGTTTTCTGAGATGCAGGGCTGAGATCTATAAGCTTCCAGTGCAGGGGCAAGTTGACAGATAAGAGCCACTGGGTTATATGAAGATATGAGTAGGGCGTTTAAAGAACTTGTAGTGGTCAAACATAAATACCGCCTTTTAACTATAAGGCAGACATTTTGCTCTTTTGATGCCAATTTCTCACCAGAAATATAGATAAGTTCTACATTTGGGTCCCTTGTCTACATGACAATTCAGGAGAGCAAAGAAAGAAATGGATGCCCACAACAGACAAGGCTTGTATGTAATACTCTAAAAATATTTTCCTATTATCAAGACTATCCTAATAGCATAGTGTGTGTTGGGATTGATTTAACGTGTATTGATGCTTTTATTACCAATATACATTTTTATTCTAAATTGTTTTTCTTTTCAAACCACCAGGGAGCGCTTTATTCCCTGCATTATATTCACATCACACTGACCCATCTCTCCACTCACTCTGATTTGCTGCTACTCCACTTTCTGTATTGCTTACCTATTAAAACTGTGCAATGGCCAATATAAGAGATCATATATTGATCAGGGTTAAATAACCATGCTGTGCCAGTGCCAAATAAACCTCTATGATAAATGGGCAATGAGCGACAACAGCTTTATAATTCAAGGTCTTCCACCTCCCATGTTTATAATTGCCTTAGCCGTTCTTTCACCTCCCATGTTTGTAATTGCCTTAGTCTTTCTTCCACCTCCCATGTTTGTAATTGCCTTAGCCTTTCTTCCACCTCCCATGTTTGTAATTGTCTTAGCCTTTCTTGATGTTTGTAATTGCCTTAGCCTTTCTTCGCCCTCCCATGTTTGTAATTGCCTTAAGTCTTTCTTCAACCTCCCATGTTTATAATTGCCTTAGCCTTTCTTCCACCTCCCATGTTTGTAATTGCCTTAGCCTTTCTTCCACCTCCCATGTTTGTAATTGCCTTAGCCTTTCTTCGCCCTCCCATGTTTGTAATTGCCTTAAGTCTTTCTTCCACCTCCCATGTTTGTAATTGCCTTAGCCTTTCTTCCACCTCCCATGTTTGTAATTGCCTTAGCCTTTCTTGATGTTTGTAATTGCCTTAGCCTTTCTTCCACCTCCCATGTTTGTAATTGCCTTAAGTCTTTCTTCCACCTCCCATGTTTGTAATTGCCTTAAGTCTTTCTTCCACCTCCCATGTTTGTAATTGCCTTAAGTCTTTCTTCCACCTCCCATGTTTGTAATTGCCTTAGCCTTTCTTCCACCTCCCATGTTTGTAATTGCCTTAGTCTTTCTTCCCCCTCCCATGTTTGTAATTGCCTTAGCCTTTCTTCCACCTCCCATGGTTGTAATTGCCTTAGTCTTTCTTCCACCTCCCATGTTTGTAACTGCCTTAGCCTTCCTTCCATCCTCCATATTTGTAATTACCTTAGTCTTTCTTCCATCCTCCATATTTGTAATTCCTTAGTATTTCTATGTGAAGGGGGGTTACCATCTAATGATCATGCTGACTGACGTGAAGATTAATATCATTTTTAACAGGGCGATACAACATGTGACACACTACATTTTGATTTAGATTTGCACTGACTGAATACATTGAACCTGCAAATTAGTTAACTAATAATCACATATATAGTTGTCAGTGTCTGGAACGCTTACTATGTTGGTCATGCTTTACGGTCCTTGCACAGCAGCTGCGAGCCTCGCAAAGCAAGCCGTTACGGGCTGCAACTGTGCGCCTTTGGCAATGACTTAGGATGCAATGAGCGCCAAAGGTGCTCATTGCAAGGCCTGCAATGAGCACCTTTGGCGCTCATTGCAGCCTAAGTCATTGCCAGAGGCGCCAGACAGGCTGCAATGAGAGCGGAAATCGCTCATTGCAGGGCCACAGGCACTCATCGCCAGCAGTGCACACGGGTCTTATGAAAATCCGACTTTAACGTTCGAACCACGGAACTCGAAAGACCTGCAAATAACAACAAATATGCTTCACATTAACTTACACACAGCACAGTGGGAGAGGCAGGGAGCCTGTGAGTGAGGTTGCAAGTTAATTTGAGCCATATTTGCCATTTTTTAACAATTGAAAATGGCTGCCGACAAAACGCAACACGCCAAAAACGAGGCCGAAGGACGTAAAACTAGCCCATAGAACGTAAAAACGAGCACTAAGCAGTAACACTTAACGCAAGCCAGTAACACTCAAGCGCGACGCCTATAAAGTACACAGGGTGGGAGGTGTGCAATGAGCGCCAAAGGCGCTCATCATGGGGCTTGCAAGGAGCACTGAAGGTGATCATTGCAAAGCAGGAAAGTTGCGGCTCGCAATGAGCGCCAAAGGTGCTCAGATGGCCCATAGCCACAGCATTGCCAGGTTTACAATTTTACTCCTGTCATTTTTGACGGGCTATTTCCTAGTCTACCTATCACTGTGACTAATGATAGATGTATGTTTAATATGGCAGGCAATCCTCATCCCTTTGCTCCTGACAACCGGCAGATCAGGTCTCAGGGACCGACACTAATCCTAGGACCAGCTGTTGAGAATCACTGATGTCACATAATCATATTTTCTCAGTCTTTTTGCTCTTTTTATATTTGCAGCTATCTCAGTCTTTCAGCCACGTCAAATAACTGTAAAAGCCCTGTTTTTCTGCCACCCACATATTTCTAATTACCGCACTTATTTGCAGCTACCCTGCTTTTTATTTACTTCAAATGATAGCATAACTGTCTCAACCTATATAACACCACTCTTATTTATAGTTATTTCTCACATTATAATGTAGTTGTCACCTCTCTTGCTTCCCAGTTGCCCTCGTCTCTCACCTGTTTGCAGCTGTACTCGCAGACATCACATTTAAACCTTTTCTCGCTGTGGTGAGTGCGCTGATGCTGTCTGAGTATATAACGCTCGTGGAATGTAGCAGAACAAAAACGACACTTGAGCTCAGCCTCCAAGTAAGAGTGCTGCTTCTGCAGATGCACCTCTGCAAGAAATAATAGAGGCCGACAGGTCAAGGAGGCCTCCAAGGAATGGTTATACAGTTGTGTGAGTACATAAAGCTTGGATGCAGACAATCAATCTCTCCACATCTCAGCTAATAGTTCCCCAGCTCCTGTCATCAGTACAGGGAATTAATATTATTTTTAAAAGTGAATAATAGCTCATGGCAATAAAAAATAATTATGTTTAACATAACTAAGAAAATTTTTTCTTTCTCATACATGTCTGTCTTAAAACAGCTCTTATTCACAAAGAAGAGAAAGTGACCCCTTAACTCCAAGCTATAACAAGTCTTTAGTGTCTTCATGTACTAAAATATATGTA
Source organism: Discoglossus pictus (assembly GCA_027410445.1). Classification (NCBI taxonomy): domain Eukaryota; kingdom Metazoa; phylum Chordata; class Amphibia; order Anura; family Alytidae; genus Discoglossus; species Discoglossus pictus. The sequence goes on from CM050174.1 coordinate 1,109,362, forward strand.
CACTAGTGGCAATCACTTCATAGAATAATAATTATGTGGGAGTAGAGCGCTAAAACAATACTGACAAAAAAAAAAAAAAAATTGTAAAAACAATTGTTCGAAAAAATGTGAATGTTGCAACCAGCTGACCAATCTTACTCACTACTAAATGCCACATCTTGGACTATTGGTATAGTTATGGAAAAATGCATGTTTCATCACCCCTATTACTGAAATCTTTATGCTTTTTGTGTCATAATAAAGCTAAACATTGCTAAGAATCAAGTGCACAAATAGATCACATGAAGGCAACAAGTCTGATACATCAATAAATACATCACGGATATGACAGATTAATGTCTTATTTCAGTGCACTGCCCATTAAATCGGTGATACTGTGTGCTTATTTCATATTGCTGACTGCATGGCTCCCACACATTCATTTACATGGTCCCTATAACACGACCATTACATTATGTATGATGCTAGCAGGTGTAGCCTGGAACCCTAATGATCCATATACGAGAGGCTTGGGGTGACCGCGTCCTATTGGCAAACCAGCTTGCGCACTTACTTAGGTCATTTTTCCTGGCAATGACGGCGTCACATTGTGGGCAGTGGTACTTGGGCACATCCTTTGTGTGTTTTTGCAAGATGTGCATTTTCATGGTGCCACTTTGAGTGAATCTGGCCTTGCACAAGTAACAACAGTATGGCTTCTCACCTAAGAAAGAGATAAAAACATGGATATGGGCCAATTGTTTTTCACAACAGAAAAAAAATCGAAATATATTCCTGTCAAGTCCTTGTTCAAGGTGAGGATGCAGAATAAAACGTAGTACTGTACTTGTTTTCAAATCATTTATGTTGTGTTCCTTGCGCTTATTTTTTGCCAGTCATTAAACACATGCATATGCCACACTGAAGTGAAACAAGACCAACATTAAACAAAAATCTTTTACTTTACATGAAAAAATATTTTTCAGTTGGAAAAAGAGACTTATGTGCTATCAAATTATTCTTTCTATGCTGACATAATTTTGGTCTTTTAGGGCCACAAAAAGCCTGAAGGGAAAAAGTAGAGGACCCAAATACGCTATATTATGAAACTGTTAAGCATTTACAATGTATCAATGAAATGTTATTAAAAATATATTTTTTAAAGTAATCCTACATTGTGAATTGTAATTGGTGGCTGTCAATCTGCCTTTCTGATCCTCTTGCTAAGCACTACTTTTATCTTTTTGCCTTGAGAAGTGACAGGCAACCTATTTCACTTGAATGACCTCTTATACCCTTCTGTTGCTGTATAGTCATCCTGAGTCTCCATGACCCTGTGGACCACAGCACTCCAGGTATTTGTCAGCCACTGCTCCTCTGAGCTCCCTCAAGCTCATATTCATTGATTCCCCTACCTCATCTATTTGCCTCTGTCATCCCCTTTTTCGTGTGCCTTCAATCTTTCCACCATCAGTCTTCTCTAGAAAATCCTGTCTTCTCGTGATATGGACAAAACATTCGCGCTTCAAATCTTCTAGTGAACAGTTTGGCTTAATTTCCTGTAGTATTAATTGCTTGGATCTTCTTCCAGTCCAAGGGACTCTGAGCAGTTTTCGCCAATACCACGATTTAAAGGTGTCAATTCTCCGGTGCTCTTTATGATCCAGCTCTCACATCCAAATGTTACTACTGGGAATAGCACAGATTTAACTATGCGGACCTTTGTTGACATATGTTTACTTTTTAATAGCTAGTCCAGACTTGCCATGGCTTTCTTCCCAGTAGCAAAATACTTTTAATCTCATGCTGCAGTCACCATCTGAAGAGATCTTGAAGCCCAGGAAAATAAGATCTATCACTGCCTCCACTTCTTCAGATTTCCTTACTGTACTTTAAATCTTTTTATTTTACCCAAAGCAAAATGGTAAAACGCAAAGTATTTAGGAGTACAATTGGGTATGGGTTCCTAGTTCAGAAAGGGTGTCAATAATACTCTAAGATGCAACACTTAATTTGTAAAACTAGTAGTTTAAGTTAACCTTTATAGAAGACTATGTTATGTTCCTATGAATGTAAGTTATTTAAATTAGTTCACTAGAATGTGTTAATTTAAACTTAAAACAAATAAATCAAATATTCCTTGATGACATATTAACGGAAACTAGTATCACCCCTCTATATTCATGGCATTCCCCAATCCCATTACCCACCAGAATGTGTCCTCATATGTCTCTTCAGCTTGTAGGTGTCTCTGCTGGCGTAACTGCACTGGTTACACGGGAAAGGACGTTCCCCAGTGTGGGAGCGGATGTGACGATTCAGTTTACTGACCTAACAGTTGAAAAAGCAACAATGGCCGATTTAGAGGGACTGTGTAAAAGTATGTATGTATGGATTTATTACATTCATTTCTCAGGATATAAACCCTTACGTAGTCAATGTAAACATCCATTAGTTTAGTTGGATAGATTCCGTCCCACAAAATACATGTTACTCTGAATTTTGTATATTACATCTTGTTAGATACTGGAAGTTTATTTGTGTTTAGGAGTGGACAAAAATATCTAAAACTTAGAAGATGGGGAAATGGGAGCAATTTAAACTCTGTCTCTGTTAATCTCCTGATTAGTGATGTCAGACTCTCTTGCCCCTAGTTATGTGACTGTATACTTCTGAGAAATAGCACATCATTTTTATTATCTATTCAAGACATGTTGACACATTGGTGATTTACATACTATTTCAGCATAGGATATGTACCCCTTCCACTCATATGCCCCACAAGGAAAATTGCAGCCTCATTAACTTCAGGCTACGTTTAAAAACGTAGCCCGTAGTAAAAAAAACGTAGGGCTGTGCTAACTAAAAAATTAACCCCTACCGTGGGGTACTATAAGTACTCCACGGCACCTAAAATTAACCCCATCATTTATGGGGTCTATCTAGACCCTCATGAGACAATGCTTAACCCCTATATTAACACTATAAGTGCAATGAGGGTCCTGGAGGACCCTCATGACACAAAGTCTAAACACTAGACTATTAACATTGTGGATGTTTTCAGCCTCAGAAGGCGCTATTTCTCATTTTAGCAGGGAGCTCCTCAAGGGAGGAGCTCCGTTAGTATTTTTTATTTTTTAGACCGGCGGGTTTTTTATGGAGGCGGCCCTGCCTGCGAAGACTTCGAGGACGGGGGCATCGCTGGATGGGCATTTTTGAATGGTAAGTGTACTATTTAGAATATATTGTTTTATATGTTGTATTTATTTATTAACTAGCAACTTGCCCATCAAAAATGACGGGGCAATAAAAAAGTGTTGGAATGCTGTTTGTCACACAATGTGAGTGTACTGTGTGCCTCAACTATATAGACCCCTATAACACACAAATTAACGCATGTAATCACATATATTGTTGTGAGCATGAGAGTTGTTGCTAACGCTTGCGGGCTCGCGAACCGAGGGCCTCAGTTGCTGGCAAAGAGCGCTGAAGGCGCTCCTTGCCAGCAACTACGGCCCTCGCAAAAAAGTACGAGACACGTTACGACCAATTATGACCTCGCAAAAATCGCCCGATACCTGCAGACATGGAAAAATTAAAAACACAATAAATACACACAACACATACATAAAAAGCTTACCTACAGCAAGAGGGAGCATCCAGGACCTCAAAAACTAAAGTTACACCTCAATTTAACTCAAAATAAAAGAGTTTAGACACTAAATAATTCTCTAAGCGAGAGAAAAATGGCCTCCGAAACAAACGAAAATGAGGCTACAGCAGTCTAAAGACGCGAAACACCCCCTAAACACCTACGGATTTTGAAAACAAGGACCCAACCCCAAACACATTACACAATAAATACACACAACAAACATATAAAAAGCTTACCCACAGCAAGGTGGTGCACCCAGGACCTCTGCAAGTAAAGTTACAGTGCGATTTAAGTCCAAATTTCAGAGTTTAAACACTCGAAAATCAACTAAGCGAGAGAAAAAATGGCCTCCAAACTAAACGAAAACGAGGCTACAGGACTCTAAACACGCAAAACACCACCACAAACACGCAAAACACCACAAAACAGCTAAGGATATTCCGCCACAGCCACATACCACACATTAGCCGCCATTTTAGAACAATAACTTATACAATGCGGAAGTACACAGCTACGCTAACGGATTTGCCTCGCGCACGCACGCTATTACACTGCACACATTCATCACGCTTACACAGCACTAATGCTTCAGCAACATCAAAAGAGATTGCCAGCTCTTCAACACAATGCTTCCTGCATATATTACTTGAAAATAGGTAAAGTATATTAATTTATTAATGTATTATTTATTTGATTATTATATACCAAACAGCATTAGCTAACTTACAATTTTATTGCTGTCATTTTTTGACAGGCAATTCGCTAGTAACACTATAAGTGCCATGAGGACCCTCATCCAGGACCCTCATGACACAAAGTGTAAGCACTACACCATTTTAACCTGGTCTCTTATGGGGGTCTATACAGATCCTCATAAGCCTCAATTTAACCCCATTAGTCCCATAAGGGTATTTAAAGACCCTCATGGGACAGTTAGAAGTCTAGCATTGCCTCGTAAGTGCTATGAGGGTTCTCCAGTACCCTCATGACACTAAGTACAAACACTACACTGCACTAAACCCTCCCCAATAAACCATTACATCTAAACTAACACCCCTCTACACTAACCTATTAACACCTACACTACATACCTAAACTACCTACCTACCCCCTAATAAACCCCCCACCACTCTAATTACAGAAACAATAAATAAAAAATCGACATTACATAAAATAAAAAACCTAACTCACAAAAAATAAAAAATCTGCATTACAGAAAATAAAAAAAACTAAGTCACAAAAAATAAAGAAAGGAACATTACAGAAGATAAAAAAAATACATTACTACCGCCCCCCCCCCCCCCCACTACAGAAAAAAAAATTATGCACCTGAAAAGGAAATACATATAAAATACATACAATACAATACAAATAAAATACAATACCCCCCTATCTAACATACAATCAATACTATCTAAAATACATCCCCCAATCTATCTAATATACAATAAATCCTATCTATCTAAAATACATCCCCCAATCTATCTAATATACAATAAATCCTAACTATCTAAAATACATACCCCTATCTAACATACAATACTATATAAAATACAATACATCCTATCTATATAAAATACATAACCCCGTTCTAACATACAATAAATACTATATAATTTACAATAAATCCTAACTATCTAAAATACATACCCCTACCTAACATACAATAAATGCTACCTCCATATACAAACACTATTTATAAGCTAAAATAAAATAATTAAGATCACTTACCTTTGCAGATGTCACTTCAGATCAGCAACCTAGGGGAAAAAAAAAAAAAAATGAGTACAACACATTTACATAAAATAAATAAACATTCTAAATATTCTACTCACCTTTCCAGCATGTCCCCGTCCTTCTTCTTTTCTTCTCCGGCGCGGCCCCTGTTAAAAAAAAACATTACATTACTACAACATACATATAAACATAAAAAAAAAGAAAAAAGAAACATAATATACATTGTACTTACCTCCCCGCGATGTCCCCAGCCTCCTCCTCTTCTGCCCTGTCCTGGAACAATCCGCGCTACAAAATAAAAATTGCGGACCTCCCCAACACTAATGAGCCTCCTACAGAGTTTTCCAGAAGAAAATTGTCATTGGCGGCTTCTGATTGGCTGAAAACACTGTCTATCAAAGGCAGCCAATCAGAAGGCGCCAATGTGTGAGCCAGAAAGGGATACACCCAAAAATCCCACTCTGACTGGATAATGCACCTGTCAATCATTATTTAAACAAATCAGAAGGCTTTATTGCCATCAGCCAATCACAATGGGATACACCCCCACGGGGTGATTTGCTGAAGACATTTGAGCCTTCTCATTGGCTGTAATACTGATTGACATTGACAACAGCCAATCAGAAGGCGCAAATGCCTTCAGCCAATCACTACGTGGGGGTGTATCCCATTGTGATTGGCTATTGTCACTACAACCAATCAGAATGTGCAGATGCCTCCAGCAAGTCACCCAGTGGGAGTGTATCCCATTGGGATTGGCTGAAGGCATCTGCGCCTTGTGATTGGTTTAAATAAAGATTGACAGGTGCATTAGCCAATCAGAGTGGGATTTTGGAGTGTATCCCATTCTGATTGGCTCACACATTGGCACCTTCTGATTGGCTGAATTTGATAGACAGCATTTTCAGCCAATCAGAAGGCGCCATTGCCTATTTTCTTCAGGAAAAGGCTCTTGGAGGCTCATTAGCGTCGGGGAAGACCGCAAGTGCGGATCTCCGTTGTTCCAGGGCGGGGCAGAAGAGGAGGAGGCCCGGGACATCGCGGGGAGATAAATACAATGTATATTATGTTTAATTTTTTTATGTTTATGTATGCTGTATGTTTATGTAATGTTTTTTTTTAACAGGGGCCGCACCGGAGAAGAAAAGAAGGACAGGGACATGCTGGAAAGGTGAGTAGAATATTTAGAATGTTTATTTTATGTAAATGTGTTGTACTCATTTTTTTCCCCTAGGTTGCTGATCTGAAGGGACATCTGCAAAGGTAAGTGGTCTTAATTATTTTATTTTAGCTTAGAATTAGGGTTTGTATATGGAGATAGCATTTATTGTATGTTAGATTGGGGTATGTATTTTAGATAGTTAGGATTTATTGAATGTTAGGGGTTTGTTTATTGTAAATGTATTGACCCTCATGAGTGACGGGGATAATTAAGTGCTTATGGGGGTCTGTATTGACCCCCATGAGTGACAGGGTTAATTAAGGGTTTATGGGGGTCTGTATTGACCCCCATGAGTAACAGTTAATTAATGTATTATGGGGGTCTGTATTGACCCCTCATGAGTGACAGGGTTAATTAAGTGTTTATGGGGGTCTGTATTGAGCCCCATGAGTGACAGGGTTAATTAAGTGCTTATGGGGGTCTGTATTGACCCCCATGCGTGACAGGCTTAAGTGCTTACGGGGGTCTGTATTGACCCCCATGAGTGATGGGGTTAATTAAGTGCTTATAAGGGGCTGTATTGACCCCCATGAGTGATGGGGTTAATTAAGTGCTTATGGGGGTCTGTATTGACCGAGATGTGTGACAGGGTTAATTAAGTGCTTATGGGGGTCTGTATTGACCCCCATGAGTGACAGGGTTAATTAAGTGCTTATGGGGGTCGGTATTGAGCCCCATGAGTGACAGGGTTAATTAAGTGCTTATGGGGTTCTGTATTGACCCCCATGCGTGAAAGGGTTAAGTGCTTACGGGGGTCTGTATTGACCCCCATGAGTGACAGGGTTATTTATTAGCTTATGGGGGTCTGTATTGACCCCCATGAGTGACGGGGTTAATTAACTCCTTATGGGGGTTTGTACTGACCCCCATGAGTGACAGGGTTAATTAAGTGCTTATGGGGGTCTGTATTGACCCCCATGAGTGACGGGGTTAAATACGTTCTTATGGGGGTCTGTATTGACCCCCATGAGTGACAGGGTTAATTAGGGGTTTATGGGTGTCTGTATTGACCCCTATGAGTGAAAGGGTTAATGAAGGGCTTATGGGGATCTGTATTGACCCCCCATGAGTGACAGGGTTAATTCAGGGTTTATGGGGGTCCCCGACTGAGAGGGTTAATGTGGGGTTAATGCGGGTTTTCGAGCTTATCTCGGATCCCTTCAAGGGTTAATTAAGGGTTTATGGGGGTCTGGATTGACCAACAAGAGTGACAGGGTTATTTAGGGGTTGATTGGGCTCTGTTGAGTGATAGGGTTAATTTTTTTTTTTATTACGGGTCCTCTAAGGACCTTTACGGTCCTTTAAGGACCCGTAAGGCAGGAATTTAGAATTTTCATTGCAGTGAGGGTTAATGTGGGTTTCCGAGCTTATCTCGGATCCCTTCAAGGGTAAGTTGTACGTGGCTGGGCGGTCCGGGATCGTGGAGCCTCGTTTTCATTTTTTTCGGTGGCCATTTATTTCCTCGCTTAGCCGTTTTTCGAGTGCCGAAACGGTGGAATTTGGGGTTAAATTTGCGTGTAACCTCACTTCCAGATGTCCTGGCTTTATCCCTGTGCTGTGGGTGAGTGTTTTTTTTGTCATTATTGGGTTTATTTGTGTGTTTTTGTGTTTGCACGGTTCGGGGGGTTTATGCGGTGTTTCGCAAGACACACTGGAGGAAGAGGAGCGGGCGAAGGAGAGGACTAAGTGCTGCGAGTTAACGGTTGTGGGGGGTGGTTTGGGGTGCCGTAGGGGTGGTGTTGTTACCTTCCGCATTTGCGGACCAAACTGCATCCCTCGCTTTGCGAGGGAGGCAGTTCTTGCGAGCTCACTTTGTGGGCTCGCAAAGCGTGATGACGTTTCGTAGTTTGACAACTATTATATGTGATTGTAATGTTTCTTTTTTCCTAGGTATGTCGGACCTTGGGACATTTATGGGGGGCACAGAAGACCATCATTGCTGGAGGGGTATTTGGGCAAGGTAAGTGGTCTTATTTACCCTATTCTAGGTTTTTATATTTTCGAAAAAATTATGTTTTTTATTTTCTGTATTTTTTTTTATTTTCGGTGTAATTAGTGGGGTACTCGGGATTTTTATTAGGGGGTTAGGTGGGTAGTGTAGGGGTTAATGGGGTATAGGAAGGGTTAATAGTCTAGTGTTTAGACTTATAGTGTTAATAAAGGGTTAAGTATTGTCCTATAAGGGTCTGTATAGACCCTTATGGGGCTGATAGGGTTAATTAGAGGCTCATGAGGGATGGGGTTAATTGTAGGTGCTGGGGAAGGGGGGTGTACTTGAAGTACCCCCATGGCCAAGGGGTGACCCGCAAGGCAGAACATTTGAATTCTGAAATGCAGCTGGGTCTCGATTGGGACCCCCGCGGCAAGGGCTGATGTCAGGGGCCTGCGGGGGTTCCCGCAGGCTTTCATTAGTAGTGATGGCAATCCATTTTGCTATTGGCTACGTCTAACCCGTTAAACTGCGGGTTTGACTAATTGATCCTGTTCCCGATCGCACATCCAACGTGCGACAGACTGGGTTAAGATTTAGCTTCTCCCTGAAGTTGCTCGAAGGCCCTTCCAATTTAATAGCGACGTAACCCGGGAGATTTTCAAGCATGCAAGTCTTAAGAGCTACACGTTGGACTTACGAGGCTCCAATTTAATGAGGCTGTTGAAAAGGAAGCAAGACTGTCATGGCCGCTTACATGCACTAGCACAGCCTGCTGAAATTAATATTTATATGCCAATAACTGCTATTTTTCAGAAACATGTGAAGGTTTTGCTAATTTACAATGATCATTTAAAACAGCACATTTTGTGTTATTTTGTATTATTTGACAACAAGAACTATAACTTTTATCATTTTTCTTCTCAATAAGAACCTTGCCCTGTACTTACCTCCACACTTGCATAGTCACATGTGGGACACTTAAAGCGTTTCTCAAAGGTATGTTTGTACCGCCTATGTCTGAGCAGCTCTCCGCTTGTAACAAATGCCATGTCACAACTGTCACACTTGTGCGGTCTCACACCTGCAAGGAATCAAAGTGGAGTAATTTTGGTTTTCTTGTGTATATACTACAAAACAAGAATCCTAATTTATTAATGACTAAAATCATTTGAATTACCAATATCTATATGGTACTGTAATACTTTGTGTTGTACAAAATGGAAAAATAAATGCAGAGAATATGTGTGAACAGACAGTGATAGGTAATGCAGAAGAACAAAAAGGTTCAAGATAATTAAGTCAGATTTCCTAATTTTATGAATGACATCTACAATAATGTATGTATAAATACAGTGGAAATCAAAAGTCTGCACATCCCTGTTAAAATGTCAGGTTTCTGTGCGGTAAAAAAAATAGACAAAGATAAATCATTTCAGAACTTTTTCCACCTTTAATGTGACCTATAAACTGTACAACTCAATTTAAAAACAAACTGAAATCTTTTAGGTAGAGGGAAGAAAAAATATAAAAATAAAATAATATGGTTGCATAAGTATGCACACCCTTAAACTAATACTTTGTTGAAGCACCTTTTGATTTTATTACAGCACTCAGTCTTTTTGGGTATGAGTCTATCAGCATGGCACATTTTGACTTGCCAAGATTTGCCCACTCTTCTTTGCAAAAACACTCCAAATCTGTCAGATTGCAAGGGCATCTCCTGTGCACAGCCCTCTTAAGATCACCCCACAGATTTTCAGATTCAGGTCTGGGCTCTGGCTGGGCAATTCCAAAACTTTTTTCTGGTGAAGCCATTCCTTTGTTGATTTGGATATATGCTTTGGGTCGTTATGCTGAAAGATGAACTTCCTCTTCATGTTCAGCTTTCTAGCAGAAGCCTGAAGGTTTTGTGCCAATATTGACTGGTATTTGAAACTGTTCCTAATTCCCTCTATCTTAACTAAGGCCCCAGTTCCAGCTAAAGAAAAACAGCCCCAAAGCATGATGCTGCCACCACCATGCTTCACTGTGGGTATAGTGTTCTTTTGGTGATGTACAGTGTTGTTTTTGCGCCAAACATATCTTTTGGAATTATGGCCAAAAAGTTCAACCTTGGTTTCATCAGACCATAACACCTTTTCCCACGTGCTTTTGGGAGACTTCAGATGTGTTTATGCAAAATGTAGCCTGGCTTGGTGGTTTTTCTTCGTAAGAAAAGGCTTTTGTATTGCCACTCTACCCTATAGCCCAGACATATGAAGAATACGGGAGATTGTTGTCACATGTACCACACAGCCAGTACTTGCCAGTTATTCCTGCAGCTCCTTTAATGTTCCTGTAGGCCTCTTGGTAGCCTCCCAGACCAGTTTTCTTCTTGTCTTTTCATCAATTTTGGAGGGAGCTCCAGTTCTTGGTAATGTCACTGTTGTGCCATATTTTCTCCACTTGATGATGGCTGTCTTCACTGTGTTCCATGGTACATCTAATGCCTTGGAAATTATTTTGTACCCTTCTCCTGACTGATACCTTTTAACAATGAGATCCCTCTGATGCTTTGGAAGCTCTCTGTAGACCATGGCTTTTGCTGTGGGATGCGACTAAGAAAATTTCAGGAAAGACCAACTAGAGCAGCTGAACTTTATTTGGGGTTAATCAGAGGCACTTTAAATGATGGCAGGTGTATGCTGACTACTATTTAACATGATTTGAAATGTGATTGCTTAATTCTGAACACAGCTACATCCCCAGTTATAAGAGGGAGTGTAGACTTATGCAACCACATTATTTTTCTTTTTTTTTCTTCCCTCCATCTAAAAGATTTCAGTTTGTTTTTCAATTGAGTTGTACAGTTTATAGGTCAAATTGAAGGTGGAAAAAGTTCTGAAATGATTTATCTTTGTCTCATTTTTTTACAACACAGAAACCTGACATTTTAACAGGGGTGTGTAGACTTTTTATATCCACTGTATGACACAGAATAAGGATGTTAAATGGCTATATAATGTTCTATATCTTAATTTATTTTGTGAAAAAGTTCTATGTAAATTAGACTTTATGTTCAAAGACGGCGCCCTCCATTCTTTGCAATGTGCGTAATATTGTATTGTGCTATGCACTTAATTCTTATATATAGTGCTACAAAATATGGGGCCTATACTATTAGAAGCTTGCAAGCCTCAAACTCCTAAATTTGGCTGTGGGTTTTCCCCTCTAAATGTTTAGATGTATTCTATTGACTGAAGCATTCAAAAACACCTCCTTAAGCCTTAACTTATAAAGTGTTTGAAAAGCCCTTTTTAGTACTTGTAATATTTTTCAGAGAAACATGATACTCTTTTCAGTTGCGGGTCAGACTTTATTTGTGAGCTAGTGCTACGGGTCTATTAGAATATTGATTTTGGGTAACTTTAATTATTTAGAGCTCGTAATGTTCACTCTGTGCTAAACCAATGGAGTCCAGATTTGCATCTGTGGCTGGCACGTAGATTATTGCAGGCGGGAAACTCGTTATAGGATTGTGAGTAGCTAATAGATTACGTGGCAATATTTAGAGCCATTTTAACGGTGTTTTAATTTATGATTTGGGCAATAGATTATGACCCTATGTTGGCATGCTACAAATAAATGATAATGATAATAAAACATATAAGACCTGCTCCCTATCACATATTTCTTGCAGATGGAGAGGAATGACCATGATAATGTTTTAATTATCTTTCTAATGCTTTGTTACAGTAGCAAAAATGCCAGATAATGACACTAGAGGGCAGTAACACACAAGTTTTCTAAAGGATGAAAGAAAACACATTTCTATGACTATAAAGAGACCCTAGACACATGATACGAACAAAACACTAAATAAGTTTCATGTGTAGGATTCACTAAGATTCTATAGTCACAATATATTACAACCAGACCTTCATGACGTTCACAGTATCTGCAAAGCCATGTTTCCTTTTAACGTCCCATTGTGAGTCTTTAATATCAGGTGTTTAGTTATGTGTTGTATGTAAGACATTTTTTCTCACGGTGAAGCATCTACCCAATACTGCAATCTCAAACATGGCATAATGCCCACTCCCATAATTGTAAATTGTATATTTACTGCATGATGTTATACAAATTTAAGTATATTAACTATTGTTTTATACCATTTGCTGGTAAAATTATTGTGTAATAATAGCCGAAAATACAATTATTTTTAACTTGGTGGGTTTTATTAACAAAGAAAAAATGGTTGAGTTATAAATAGATTGATAACATTTTATTAGAATATGAAGTGAACTATACATCTCTTTTGTAGCAATGACAGGTACTGTAGTTGTGTCAATTGATTATGAATTACTCATTATTGATCACCACTCATGTTATCACCACAGCCTCAAAGTAAGAGAGCTGTCATAAAAAAATAACATTAGTGAATACTGTGAAGCTAGCAGTGTCTTAAAGCTGTGACAAAACTTGTATCGAAAGACGCCGTGAGCTTAATATGTATGGCTTAGAGGACAGAAAGGAAGGCGCATAACCTGAGCATGTATGTGTTCCTGGAGAACACATGTATGAATGCATGTATAAGGGATGCACCTGTATGAGTGTTGATGTGGTTTCTCAGGAGCGACACAGTTCTGAACGTTCTCCCACATATATGGCAGCTGTGCGCTCCTAGCTCAGTATGTTTCTTTACGTGACGATTTAAATTTGACAATGAAAAGCCGCTGTAACTACACGTGTCACACCGGTACATCCTCTTCATACCTAACATATACAAGACAAAGAGGTTTGTGAACAAATTATTAAATCAGCAGACTTGATAAAGACTAATACTGTAATATTTACACTAAACATCTCCGTCTATTCTGGGTATACAAGAAGAACAAGGACTCGGCAGGGTCTGAATAACTGAAACTCGTAATATAAGAGCTAATTAAGATCAAGTGATTCTGATTCTAATTCCTAGAACGATAGACAATCAATATATATATATAATATTAAAATATTCATAATTACAAAGAAAAAATTACTATCGTATTAGTTCATAAACTGAGTTTTTTGTGAATATTGATGTCACAATATTCTAATTATACTATTTTAATGCCTTGTGACAAACATAACTGCCATCTTTACTGCAGAGGATTGATCACTCTATAGCAAATGGATCAAATTTAATGGAAAAAAAATCAGACGCAGAGTTTCTTGCCTATGGATTGATTGACCGAGTAATTTCCTCTAAAACAGCCGTGGGCTTTTTTATTTGTTAGGTAGAAGATTGTGCTGGATATTCAGGATATTAAAGAGCAGAGTTAACTCCCCTATTAAATTCCCTCAACATTGAAAACCGTAGCGCGTAACGTAAGCTGCATGACTTGCGACTATTAAATTGGTTCCGTAAAGCAACTCGTCAATATCTTGCGGGGTAAGGGCAGGAAAAGGCTAGGTGACTTGGAAATTTGAACTACACGCCCGCAAATCCTTTGATATTTCAAGCCCGTAACTGTTACGTTTCCAATCACACTATTAAATTGCAACAAATTCACTGGAGTTCAAGCCCGTAACCCGCTAATGGAGCCAAAAAGCCCACGGGTACTAGAAAGGACCCGCTAGTGGCGTAAAGTCCAATCCGTAGCACTGTAAATGCAAATATACATGTTAGGTATTAGAATTAATAACACAAATTTCAAGCCCGCAAATCTGCAATATAAAATACTTTATTTTATGTGTAATTTCCGTGTTATATCGATCCCGGCAATCAATGTGTTAATATATATAATGGAACTCACATGTAATAGAATATCATATTTACGGCTTTATCAATATTGCATTATTTCTGGAATGTGGGCCCGATCGAAAATCGTAATTGAAGCCCGTAAGTCTTTGAAATCCAACCTCCATTTTTGACATAATGATGACGATCTCTTTTGCCATTGGCTCCATCTAAACCCATAACTACAGGTTTGACTAATTGATCATGTTCATGGCCGCGCATCCAATATTCGAAAAATGGTTTGCGTCTCTGGCCTGTAACTCGCAGCATGTTCTAATTTAATAGCTCTGTAACGCAGCCGCATTTCACGCCCGTAGCCCTTGCGGGCGTGCCAATTATGCTACGGGCTTCCAAATTTAATAGGGCTATCAGTCTTATTTTATTTGTTTTAATGTTTGCTGCTGTTACATATTTAGTAGCAGCAGTTTCATATGACTGTACCGCTAACACACAACAAAAAATATAAAATTTCGATAGGAAAACTTTGTTCTATATACATATCTTCCTCCTCACCAGCCTGCTGATCCTTAGGTTCAGTCTCACATGTTACTTTAACATTTCCTTCTTGCACTTCTTGTTCACCATTTCCTGCCTATATAAAAAAATACATATGATAAAAATACATACACTGAATAAAATAACTTTGAAAACTTGATTTGCCCACTTATTATTTAGTTGACCACAGTCGCAATAATATGTAAATCTTTTATAATTTTAAAAGTGCTTCCCTATGATGTATGACGTTTAAGTTATCATGCTTGGTATATAATAAGTGTATATGAAGGTGTAGTTTTACCAGTGTGTGTGTATATATATATTATTGTTCAGTTGTGTCCAACTCTACATGATCCTGTGGACCTCACTGCACCAGGCACATCTTGTTTCTGGTTGTGCTCATCCATAAAGTTTTCATGGCAAAGATACTGGAGTGGGTGCCAGTTTCTTCTCCAGTGGACCGTGATTTGTCTGACCTCTCTGCTATGACCAGCTGATCTTGGGTGTTCCTACATGGTATAGCTCACAGCTTAACTTCACAAGCCCCTTCTCCATGACAAGGTAGTGATCCAGAAGGGGATAAATACAGGGTCAAGCAGTAATAATGCCTTTTGTTATGAGCTTGTAATCTACAGTGCCTTGCAAATGTATTCACCCCCTTGACTTTTTACCTATTTTGTTACATTACAGCCTTAAATTCAATGTTTTGTTAATCTGGTGGATCAGAACACAATAGTCTAAGTTGGTGATGTGAAATGAGAAAAATATTTACATAAAACTATTTTTTACAAATAGAAAACAGAAAATCGGCATGTGCGTATGTATTCACCCCCTTTGTTATAAAGCCCATAAAAAGCTCTGGTGCAACCAATTACCTTCAGAAGTCACATAATTAGTGAAATGATATCCACCTGTGTGAAATCTAAATGTCACATGATCTGTCATTACATATACACACCTTTTTTGAAAGTCCTCAGAGGCTGCAACACCTAAGCAAGAGGCATCACTAACCAAACACTGCCATGAAGACCAAGGAACTCTACAAACATCAAATTTATCATAAACAAATGGAAAGAACATGGCACAACAGCAAACCTGCCAAGAGACGACCGCCCACCAAAACTCACGGACCGGGCAAGGAGGGCATTAATCAGAGAGGCAGCACAGAGACCTAAGGTAACCGTGGAGGAGCTGCAGAGATCCACAGCAGAGACTAGAGTATCTGTACATAGGACGACAATAAGACGTACGCTCCATAGAGTTGGGCTTTATGGCAGAGTGGCCAGAAGAAAAACATTACTTTCAGCAAAAAACAAAATGGCACGTTTTCAGTTTGCGAAAAGGCATGTGGGAGACTCCCAAAATGTATGGAGGAAGGTGCCCTGGTCTGATGAGACTAAAATTGAACTTTTTGGCCATCAAAGAAAACGCTATGTCTGGCGCAAACCCAACACATCATATCACCCAAAGAACACCATCCCCACAGTGAAACATGGTGGTGGCAGCATCATACTGTGAGCAGGGACTGGGAAATTGGTCAGAGTTGAGGGAAAGATGGATGGGGCTAAATACAGGGATATTCTTGAGCAAAACCTGTACCCCTCTGTGCGTGATTTGAGGCTAGGACGGAGGTTCACCTTCCAGCAGGACAATGACCCCAAACACACTGCTAAAGCAACACTTGGGGGGTGTAAGGGGAAACATGTAAATGTGTTGGAATGGCCTAGTCACAGCCCAGACCTCAATCCAATAGAAAATCTGTGGTAAGACTTAAAGATTGCTGTTCACAAGAGCAAACCATCCAACTTGAAGGAGCTGGAGCAGTTTTGCAAGGAGGAATGGGCAAAAATCCCAGTGGTAAGATGTGGCAAGCTCATAGAGACTTATCCAAAGCCACTTGGAGCTGTGATTGTCGCAAAAGGTGGCTCTACAAAGTATTGACTTTAGGGGGTGAATATTTATGCACATTGACTTTTTCTGTTATTTTGTCCTATTTGTTGTTTGCTTCACAATAATAATAAAAAAATAAAAAAAACATGTTCTGTAAATGAAATGATGCAATTCCTTAAACAATACATATTAATTCCAGGTTGTGAGGCAACAAAACACGAAAAATACCAAGGGGGATGGGGGTGGATACTTTTGCAAGGCACTGTATATTGTAACCGTCTGAATTGTAACAAATGCATGCGTTGCCTTCATAACCTTTGTGTTCCAGGTTCCTTGAAGGAAAATAGTCCATCAACAAACAATGGAAGAACAATCGAGGGCAGTGAAGCTTTTATGCGTTGTAAGTCAGAGAATAGTTTGACACATATTTCTAAGGGAGATGGGTAGGACGACGTGGGTCTCTGGAGTGGTTCGTTTAATCCCCAGACTCAACATTACCTGATTTCTTTTTGTGTGTCCTTTAAGATCTTGTGTACAAAAACAAACCCCAAAATGTTGATGCATTGAAAGACACAATTAGGGACAAATTTGCTGACATTTTAGTGTAGAAATATGTTGTAAGACTTGCATCAGTGGGGTTGGTAGGGTATGTGAATGTCTCGCATGAGATGGACAGTATTTTGAATATTACACCTAAAATGTTGTTATGTCAAAAAGAGTGTGGTTGTGTTATGTCACGTCATTATGTGCTTATGTATTTTCTGTAATAAAAGATTTGGTATAGATTAAAAATTCATGAAAAAAGGGCATTACTTCTGCCTGACCCTGTATATACGATATTATATATATATATACACTATATTTTATATATTGTATTATATATAATAGTATATCAAGGTGTAGTTATACCAGTTTATATATCATTATTATAGGCTCAACTAGCTGCAGAATGGATCTCTAGGAAGATAAAAATGTGCAGACTATTGAAAGAAGGGCTGTGATATCAAAACAAACAAAATGGCATAGAAATTAAAAGTTAGGAAAAACAATTGATTTTGGAACACATGTTCATTATGCATTTTGCATGTACTTTTTTTTTATTTAGTTTAAGTTAATGTGAATAGCTGTGGAATACTATGTATCTGCAGAAATGACGCAAAGTGTTGTACCTGATTTGTCCCATTAGCAGTAACTGGTAATTCTCCTTCTGCAGACACCTTGTGTGATTCACTGACTGACTGTATTTGCATGTTAGTGAGCTCATACAGATCTAGGTCTGTTTGTGTCCCCTCACTTACATTCACAAGAGCAAGGGGCTGAATAATGGAGGCTTCAATAGGTATGAGCCTGAATTCTGGGCACAGCTGTGGATCCTGGGGTTGCAAGGCAATTGCCAAGGGTTGCACCCCAAATATGTGTCTGAACAAATGCCCCTGATCAATTTGCTCATCATTTTCTAATTCTACCCATTTTATATTAATCATATTGTCTTTCCCAGGCTCCAGAGCCCCTACTACAGGTCCTTCCTTTCCTGGGTACAATGGTGCAGACATTGAATTTGAAGGGATATGGTACAATACACCAGAATTACTGAACTGCGGGCTACAACCAGGGTTTCTGGGTATCCTTACAGCTCCTTCTGGCTCTTCCCCTATTTCTACAATTTCCAACATTATTTCTTCTTTTATTCTGGTAAAAGAGTCTTGTTCACGAACCTCCATGTTTCTACCCTGATAACAGAAAAGGACAAAAGTATTTTAATCACTTTAAAATGCATTTTGAAAATTAACACAGACCTTACTTTTACCATCACTTGAATGGGTATACCCAGGAAGATAAAGGCTGTATATCTATGATATATGGACTTCTCTGATGAAAGGGCTGACCAATCCAATCTAACTCGGTTGTCCATTAAAGGGTATCATCACCACCAATTATTTTCTGTTATTTATTGTGCAGATTAGTAGACTTTTATCACTAGAAGTGTGTTGAACCACATAAATATCAGGAAATTGATTAATGGTGTTAGTAAAAACATGATCTTGAGATGTGCTGTCATGCATTCATTTTCTCTTGCTTATTTTCCAGTTTTCATTAGGGACATTAGTGCACTTGTGAGGATGAACCTTTTTTTGCAACCTGATATTGGTTTCTTCCACAGCCCAGGAACACATCTTAAGATGCTTATCTGGGTTACATGTACTTGCACTGGTTTTATAAAGTTTATATTTCATATATTTGTCACTTGTTGGCCACAGTGGGATGATCAAGAGTATTTGCATGGGGGCCCAGCATTTTGTTTTAAGCCAACTGGACACACTTTGTTAAATTCGGGGAACATATGAAAGTCTCCAAATATTCTTAAATATAAATATATAGCTAGTAACGTAACAAGTACGTGTTTTCTTTCATTATTTTCTTGTGGTAGAGCGTGCATTAAGCATTTCAGTCAGCATTTCTGACTCTCCACTCCACAAGTCTTTGAGCACACTCAGCACTAATTAATCCTTTGGGGTTTGCACATGCTCTGAGTGATTGAAACAAGTGGATGAAGACTGAGAACACAGTAAAGCATTTCCACTGCCAATTAATTCAAATACTCTGAACACTCTCATGGGAGTAATTAGCAATAGGTAGTCTCTAACACAAAGATAAGACAACATCTTGAAAGGTAGGGAACAGAAAGTGGTTTTACTGTAAGAAATTCGATTGTTAAATATTGTTCATTTAATAAAGTTATTGTTTCTAATGATAGTTTTAACTAATACCATATTTCAAAATGTTCGCTTTAATATCAGTCAACAGTAATTGTTTTTTTAAATTTGCTATATAACTCCACGTGAACCATATTTACACCCCCGAAAGATACCATAATCTTAGTTAAGAGATGGGGGTTTAATCCTAACCCACTAGAACCTAACTCTATTCTTAGTCCATTTAGTGTTTAAAGAACCTGCAAACAATAAGATCTGTGAATATTTTGGAAAAGCTAATGTAGCACCAGTGTTTAATAAATGTCCACAGTGCAAAATAAAGCCAGGCCCTTTGTAATGCAACATGTTTTATATTGCAATGTTTAAAACAGTCCTGAGCTCTCCAATTACAAAAGGATGCATCTGTTATTTGTGATGCTTCATATTGCATTGTATTATGCAGGCATTATCATTTCTCTGCTCCCTATTACAATCATATAATGTGCTTCATATTGCATTAATGTAGCCATTATGTCTGCCCTGATCTCTCTTTACACATTAACTACCCCATTGCAATGCAATGCATTTTACTTTGCAGTAATCCTTTATCTCTCTCCTGCTTTTTATTAGTCATACAGTGTATTTTATATTGCATTGCATACAAGTCTTCACTAATGCGGCCTGTCATGCTGTATATGTTATATTGCAGCACATGGATCAGCCCTTATCTCTTATTCAGATGCTAATACAACAGTTTTTTGTTGCAGTAAATTGAGCAGCCATTGTTTCGTATTAGACACTAATACACAGCCTGTCATGCTGCCCCTGCAGGGTGCACGCACCTCCCTCACAATTGTCCCTTCAGGTTCTCCCGCCAGTTCCATCCGCGAGACGCCAGTGTAAGATTCCAGCTGTACTGCGCGTGCGCCTCTCTCCGGCGCCTGCGCAGTTCTGCAGAGATTGGCACGTAACCCATAGCTTCGCGCCAGTTTTTTTCTGTCAGGCTACATGTGAGACAGCCATGTTCTAAGGAACAGCAGAAAAAGATGTTTCACGACAGATTCGTTTATTTCAAATAACCTTATTTGAAAAGCTATCGCAGCACCAGTTAAATAAGGAAGCAAACAATACAATTGCACATTTTAATTATTAATGTATTAATCAGCAACGAAAAAGTCTGGCAAGAAGTGTGATGGTTTTAAAAATGCAAAGTAAGATTTAGTATTCTTAGTACATTCAAATATAGAACGTTTAACATTGAAAATTATATAAATTGATATTTTATCACCAACAGCACCACAAAAAATATTAAAATAGCTCTACCATTTAAATACTAAAAAAAGTACTGAGATAAAACAAACATTATTTCTTACAAATACATTGTAGAATATGAGAGAAACTGAATTGGACTTTTTTTTTTAATAGATCATTATTTATAGAAATGAAGCAAAGGTTTGGTAAATAGTTCTTAGTAGATGCAAGTTCATAATGTCCAGGGTCCATTAAACCAGAGAATAAAACCATTATAGTGTTTATGTCAGAGTTCAGAGCTGTTTATGGAAAAGTAGAGCAAAACTGCAAATAAAATATAAAATACCTGGAACTGTTTTCTTTATAACTAAAGTTGTTTCGGTACTCACCTTAAAATATAAGGATAAATGTCATGTTTATTTGTGTAATTGCTCAAACTGTGAGACTGGTAAGAAAGGTGCAAGGAATGCTAATATAAAGTAGAAGAAAGCAGAATTTATATATGAAATCTTTGGTGCTATGATATTCAAGAAAATGAATATACTCAGGATTATTTAGCACTAGCACAATATAAAATAAAGCCATAATCTTGCTGCTTTCAGGGCCCAGCACCCTCAGCAAAATGCACTTAGGCATACGGAGTAGCGCCCTCCTTTCCACCTTACCTGTTTACATGATGTGGTTATAAACAGATTGTAAGCTCTGCAGAGCAGGGACTATGTAATCATTGGCAGTCTTTAGGCTAAATGCACTTTTATTATCAAGTAATTGTCTTGTACCTTGTCCGTATAAAACGCAATGCACGTTGATAGCCCTATCCAAATAAACATACAATAAAATAGTGAATATACCAAGCACTTATACTGAAGTCCATATGCAATGTCTATGTCTTCACAGAATATATAAAACAATAACTTAATGCCTTTCTGAAAATATTGTCCACGGAGCGCCAGAGGTCTGTCCCCCACCCCTTAAATTGGAATTGAGAATTACTTCCTAAAGACAAATAGTAATGGCGCTTTACATAGTGTTATGCGTCACTGCATTCAATGTGCTCCAGCTCTTATGGGTGAAATCTCATTGCATCAAGACTGTAGTGATAGCTTAGTAAATGTGCCCCAGTTTTAGTTTTTACCACTTAGATTGTAAGCTTGCGAGTTTTCAATCTCGTGTCAGTGCCTTGGAAACAAGATCTATGTACATTTGATTTTATGCTCAAAAACAGGGCCCCCCATTATTTACAAGGTGCTTAATTTGTTTTCTGCTATGTACTCAACCCCTGTACAGCGCTACAGAATATGTTGGCGCGATATAAAAATAATAATAATAATAATACCTATCATATACAGGCAGGTATTGGGGTACCTATAATATACAGGCAGGTATTGGGGTACCTATAATACATTGGCAGGTATTGGGGTAAATAGGCAGGTATTGGGGTACATAGGCAGGTATTGGGGTACATAGGCAGGTATTGGGGTAAATAGGCAGGTATTGGGGTACATAGGCAGGTATTGGGGTACATATAATATAATACAGGCAGGTATTGGGGTACATAGGCAGGTATTGGGGTACATAGGCAGGTATTGGGGTATTTGGTGTGTCTATCATATGTAATATTACCAAAATGAATAAATGTTGTTATTCCTTTACAATTTTTGTGTATTTTTATGAAATAATTACTAAGCAAAAGAAAATATGGATTATGATAAGCAATATGCAAAGGAGCAATATGTTTGCTGATAAAGTAAAAGATGTTGCTAAGCTTATAGCCCGTACATTACTTGGGAAAATTAACTTATTTTCTGTCATATTCACTGAAATAATTAAATTGGATCAAACTACTCAAAAAATACCCATGTAAACAAAAAATGTTGAATTTTTGAAGTAAGAGAACATGTTCACCAAAATATTCGGAAAATGTTAAAAACAGAACAATTTTGGTGTAATTATGTTTAGGAGCATTAGGAAGAAGCGTGGTCTGTGCGCCCTCTTCCTATACGTGTATTTACCTCCCTTGTTTTTCAGTCCACATGAAATGGTATGTACGTAATTTAACTGAACATTGAAAGCCTGTAATTTCCAAGAATGCTGACCATCAAGTTAGGTACTCCCAGGCCCAGGATCACTTTCTTGTTTACCAGAAGATAGACTCGATAGAACATGCTGCTGACGTGTTAAATCAGCTCACCGGGGCCACACAACAAAAGCTCTCCCTGGAACGTAAAGTGACACATTTAGTAAAGGTTAATGCTCCATGTCTGTTTGTGAACTTCAGTGCCAAGAATACTGTAATGTAAAACTCAGAAATGATTAATTTGGTCTGCACGTTGGGCTTGATGTGTAAGTTATCTGACACATTTCCAACTACAACAGGTACAATTTTATGTAACAACAAGTTAATAAACTGAGGATGTGGAGAGGGGCAAATGGCTTATTTGGAATATTGTAGAGTCGAGTTTGATTTTAACTTTTATTAATTTCCTTTGTTTTTTTTTCCGTTACTGATTCAAGGGAGAAAATAGGATCTCACCCAATTGAAGAAATGTTAAAGCCTCAGTTGTGTCACAATTAGCATCACACTGGTGATAATGTATTATTGGCTCTGTGTGGCTATGTTTTAGGTTGCCACAATTCAGAACAATTTATCTGCACAATCTATTTTATTGCACACTTCATTGTTTGAATAGTGTGCTAATGTGACATTTAATGCTGCAGTTAGCAAAGTGCTATTAAGTTTGTTTTTAATGAGTGTTTTTTAAAGGGACAGAACTCCCCAATTGTGCTTTGCGTTATTATGTAGTGGGTGGACATGCACAAGTTAGAAGACTTTTTAGTGTGGTTTAGTGTAAAAGAGAAGTGGTTGTTCTATTGATGTCATGCTTGTCACATTATTATTCAATTATACCAGGTATCTATGCAGAATGACCAGATAAAAGACACAGAAATAATTATTATAGCTAAATCTGCAGCTGCTTGTCTCTCTTGGGGCTGAATCAAGCCAGCTCCATTCTCTTGACTGACTGGCCACATATAGCAGCATATTGGCTCATTACGTATGAGACTGCTTGTGGGATGGCTTTAAGGGATATACAAGCAATAGCACCCAGCTCTCATCATCTGCTGCTCCCTCTGCCAGTCCTTTCACTGACACTTATTTCCTTAAGAATAAAATATACAATTCTTAGTCTGACTTACAAAGTCCTTGACACCATTCTCTGCTCTACATCTCATCCCTTGTCTCCAGAAGATACACTCCAACCATCTCTCTCTGCTTTGCTCAAGACTTGCTCCTCTCATCCTCGACCATTACCAGCTCACCAGCCGGACTTCTCAAGATCATCTCCATTCTCTGAAATTCTCTACCTTGTTCAGTAATACTCTTCCCAAATCTTCAAATATTATTTGAAACCCCACCTGTTTAGAGAAGCTTAACATCTACCCCCTTAACTAGAACATTTGGGACTTTATACTGACCCGGTCTGGTTTGCCTCCACTCCCTCGTCATTTATCCATCCAGCAGGCCAAGGGTATAGGAGCCATAATAATGCTGGGGGGATACAGCTCATTGTATACACAGGCCTTAAAATTGTTTATATATACATACAGGCAAACATAGAAATATCTGGGGGAGATTTGTTCCCCCCCAGTTCCTACACCCATCCAGCAGGCTCCCAACCTCATGTTTCTATCCACCACCACCTCTTAGATTGTGAGCCAGACCCTCATCTCCTTGTGTAACTGTGCCAGTACATGTGTGCTATCAGGTGTTCTCCCCCAACTAATGTATGTACATGTCTATTCATGTATTTATTGTACTATTGTACTAAGATGTCTGCTGGCTCTGTAAAAATAAAATGTAATAATAATAAATGTAGATCAGTGTCTAAAAGCTTTAGTGGAACGATAGTCTTAATATATTGTATTTTGCAATAAATCAATTTAAAACTGATCAAACAAACATTTTTTATCCAGTGACAGGATATTATGATCTCCATTACTGCACAATTATAGATGTATAGGGTCTGCTTGCACTACCAGGAAATAAATTAGACAATAAATTACAAACTAAAAAAAGAACATATATGCCTAGATTTAGTAAGTAAATTTGACGAATAGCTAGTTACAATTATTTTGTTCTGTACACTTCTTAAACATAAAACACGCTCCGCTTGCACAATCCTGAGATTCCCTCTACCAGGGGTAACATGAAAACCAAAACACCACATCTAAGTGGGACTGGAGGCTCGAGATGTTTACTTGAAATTCCAGGCTCTGTTTTTACCATTTGTTCCTTTTTTATCTTGACAGAACACCTTGTTAGTTTGACCTCCAACCCTTCCTCTCATGTTTCATCTTGGGATAAATTGTCACATATTAAATTCATTTCCATGCACTGATTATATGTAATCAAGAGAACCAAATGAATATGACTAATGCAGAATTTCATAAAGATTGGATACGTGTCCAGCATGAAGGTGCCAAGGGAATTCCACTATTAGATCATTTTATCTACTATGCCAGACATATTAGCAGCATATTCCTCCTTTACGAGCTTATCAGCTGTATTTGTGTTGCTTACTTGTGTTTAAATGCAGTAATTATTAATGCCTTAAACTACTATTATCTTTCATGCAATATTTTTTTCTTCAAGTGGGTAACACTAGTATTAGTATAATGTAGGAGTAAACATTTTAATAAGGGAAATTAATTTGTAAAATTTGAAAAAAGGCCGTAATGTGTGATCATGAAGGATTTAGTCAAGATACATCCCGGTCTATAAAGATTATAAAGATTGACATGAGAGGATCAATAATTAGCTTCTGATATATGCAACAAGCTGTAAAAGATACAATATTGTATTAATGTTTGCTTGTAATCCTCATTTGTCAATGAGACTGTTAATCACTGGATTACTCCAAAATTCTTGAAAATAGTATAGGGATGAAAAGACTTAAAACATAGTAAGTCTCACTAAATAATTTAAAAACAGAAGAGAGGAGAGGGATGATGTGCATAGACTGGTAATATTTTGAATACTAAGATTCACAATAAATAATGCGATAAGGGCTGATACTTAGCAAGTATGGGTTAGTAAAAAATACTTGTCATATATAGTGTATTGCCCATATAAGCTCCATCATCAAACCTTTAATTATGGCTTTACTGGATGGCAAAATAAAACAAGTATATATATGTGGAAGCAGTTATAATAGCAATTGCCCAATACTTGCTGTTTTTTGCTACAAAATCCTGGCAAGTTCTATCCTCCATTAGGTGATCTCTCTCTCCAGGTCCCGACGGTCCGTTTCGCTCTAAATAAGAGCTTCCTCTGGAGCATAAAAGCATTTTTACAGAAAATCTTACATTAGCTTACTGTGCTTGTGTTAGGGGGGGTTCTCATTTTGGACTGCTAGTCTTCTTGTAGCTTTAGGGGAGTGTTATCCTACAGGGTTGTACCATTCCATGGAGTTCTATTGTCAAGTTACTATGTGAAGTGGTTGACTTTCAACAGAACTAAACTGTGATCTTATCTGAATCGACAGGTCCCAACTTTCTAATCATGTTAAGAATAAGTAAAAATATCTGCCATTAATGCAAGATTGAATACAAGAGTTAAAATTAAAGGCTGTATTTATTTAAGCTTTGCAAAAACAGAGGTCTTCAACAAAACATACTATCAATATATAATACTTAAGTGGCCGGTTAATATATCCTTGGCTTTCCTTGTTCTGGTGTCTCAGTATAACATATTCATGTGTAATTAGATAAGTGACACCAATAAAGATAGAAGTGATGGTCAAACTATCTGCAGCCTTGTCAGTCCATTAGTATTCAGTTGTGTAGAATCTGATATGAAAAGGCCATGTGGTTTGGCCTGGTCTTCAAGCATCTCAGATAATATTAAAACAATATTACTGCAGTCTTAACATAATCCTATAGTCAACCCATGTGTGTGTGTATATATATGTATATATATGTAAGTGCAGTATATATATTAAAGGTAAAGTGTTGGTTAGCTCCACTAGAACCTCACGAAATGTGTGCCATGTAGCCATGCTTCAAGTCACAGCTGATGCAGAAGAAACACAGCCGCCATATCTGAATTAACAACCTCATTCTGAATACATTTTAATATATCCAAGAAGTTGTCCTGGCATGCAGAAAAAATGAAAGTTATAAGAAATGAGTTTAGCAATCAACTTGTAAGAACACTATCTACCCGTTCACATAGGGCTGCTTAGCCAATTAAAGGATCACTGTGGTCCTTCATTACTAATATCCTTTTCTAACATACTACCCTTGATAAGGTGTAAGATGTTTTTAGTAAGTAAACACAATCCAGTCTTCATCGTTATGTACACTTCACCTGCAGTGGGAGCCACCATTTTTGTTTCTGAGGATCAGCTTCCGTGTGTAGAAGGATACCCTAAATCCATAGGAACCTTATATTTATTTTGATGGAAATGTGACGGCTCATAATGCTAGTGCTTTAAAGAAGACTAATGGAAAGCTGATTTGTTTACAGGGTCTCGCCCTGCTGAGAAAAAGAACATTTCAGTATTTAAAGCCTGTATTTTTTTTATTACTTCCTCAACGTTTTTGCCCCATGTTTTAAAAAAAAAAAAAAACATATTGTAAAAATGAGATTATTGTGGCCCTATATTGGCCAAGTAACTATGCAACGTGGTTTTTACAGGTATTTTATCATGAGTACTTGCTTTATTGTACAGTTTACCTCTAGATGCCCTTTGAGTGTAATATGTTTAACCCTTTCACTTCCACGCCAAGAAGTTCATTATGTCACAGCCATTACCACTACTTCCCCTGGTCACCATAAAGCAGTGAGATTGAAAAAAAACAAGACAGTAAAGTGTTCAGGCCATATTATGACAGCGCAGGGAGCTCCTTACAGGGCTAAGATTGCACAAACAGATAAGGATCCTCAGGCAGGGAGGGTGTGGGTGCTCTCACAGCTTTTGATTGATTTGTTTTTGTCTTTGTCCATGCGTCCTAAACATGTTGAGAAGTAGGACCAAAGGTGCTGCTATTCATCTGTGCATGATTCAAGTGCGTGCTCACACCTCACCCAAAACTCTTGTTCAATGTCATTGCTTTTCAATATATCAATGTTATATTTATGTACAATGCTCCAGTATTCAGCAGCGCTACACCGTAGATATGTCTCGTTATTACAGAATCAGGGGAAGAGGTTGTGGGGCTACGCCAGTGTGATTATTACAGTACAGGGGTGTTCAGCCATATCACGGGCGACCATGCTTGAATAAAATGCTGGTGAGCAAATTAAAGAAATAATATGAATCAACACAATGACAATGGTGTAACGGAACCCATCACTGTTTTACCCTGTTTTATGGTTATTTAATTCTTGGTTAAAATATGATCCTACTGTTATACTGTATGTATGTTGGTTTACGCTCTGCAGAATATTAGCCCAGACTATTGCAGACCTTGGCATAATAGATAATCCTATTACAGAGACTCCTCATAAGATAAGGAAGTCTATTGTATAAAGTGTTTTCATTCTCAGACATAAGAACAAAGGGAAGGATGATGTAATCAAAGTAGCCAGGTAGCCTCAGGGAGGTGTGACCCACCTATTGTCCCTCTATGTGTATTGTGTGGCCAACTATGGGGGATGTGTATTGCCTGTGAGAAGAGATGTGTATATATATTTCTGCACATAACAAAATAAAGTCAGTATTCATTTGACTTCCAATTGTGTGTCGTCCAATATGGGAGGTTGGGAATGGTGAAACTGTAGTGCCTCTTGGGTATTTTACCGTATACCAGCGGAGATATTGGATTCGTGTTCCAACTCTGTTACAAATGGTTTCTAAACTTTTGGGGGAGTGGGTTTCACTAACAATCCATACACAGATTTATAATTAATCACATCAATAGCACAGCACACAGATTATTTCTGTAACTTTAAATGAATACTAATGTGTTCTTGTGCATCAATACATCTACTATTAATTTATTGAGATATTTGGCTTTGTTTGCTCGTGCACCTGTCCTAACTTAATACATTACTTTGTCTTCTTTCATATACACAATGTAAGCAGGTGGTGTTAAGGCCTCTGCAGTACAATTCATTCTCACCTTGTGTGTACTATCTAACATTACAATGGATTTATGTGGGACAGGATTGGAGGCACATCTGGTCTGCCACTTATATCTACCTAAACCATAGCCTTGTTATGCGTCGGGATAGCTTTATGCTAATCCCAGGCATGCTTAAATTCCTTAACTGTGACCCTAACACTTCGACCGCTTATCTATTACTGTTTCTGTAAGTCATACTTTCACACGTTACTCCTAAATCTTCCTTCTTCAAATCTGGACCTCTTGTTCTTGCTCCTCTATTTCTGAAATGCCCTTCCCCCTTGAAGTTTATTATATCTGATACATATTCAGGTCATGGAGTCTTTCCTTATAAGTTTTATCCTTTTGGAGATCCAGTGTCCAGCCACAGTGTATTAGGTTTAGGGTTGACAACGACTGGCCTTTTAGGGGGCAATCCGGTGGTAGGAATAATATGTCAAACCACAACAGAAAATGTAAACTGCAAAATAAATAAAGATAAAGAATATCCTGGTGGGTGGGGGGTACCCCGCAGAGTACCCAACTACAGACATCAATCCATTGGCCAACGCCAGGGGTACTCTGCCCAGATACGTGAGCGCACCAGGACATGGCCTCATATGGCAGACACTGCTTCCTGGACAGAAATAGCCAGCTTGGCTAATGCCAGGAGCAGTGATAAGGAGGTCCATGGCCATAGTGCTCTGTAACACTGGGCGTTCAAACTAAAATAAGTGAGGGACGAAATACAGCCAGATCTGCAAGAGTGATAAGAGGGGCTGCAGTCTGGAGCAACTAAACTAAAATTGGTACACGGATTCTCCCATGCCACATAATGGAGAAATGGCTGGAGAGTCTGTGAAAATAGCCAGGTACGCTCTCTCGTGCTCAGGGCACACTCTCAAACTCAAGTCTTGGTGGGTTGTGGAAATAAAGAGTAATAGAGTTCCCTCCTGCGGGGCCTCTCAGCCTTGTCAGCTGTCCAAGAATGGAGACCTATAGGGTGATATAAGTACCTCTCTTTATCCGCTGCTTATTCCTCTTCCATTACATCCCAGCATCCTCCTGGCTCTTCCTCTGGCTATCTTTGAATCACAATATAATAGCTCCCAAGTCCCTTTCTCATCAGTTGATGCCATGTATTTACTACTAGATAAACATGCTAGTTTGGGTTTTTTGTGGCTTTGTATTTTTCAGCTCTGAATGTTATATCCCACATACGTGACAATTGTATCAGAATCTAATGACTTCATGCTGGTAACATCCTAATATATATAGTCATTTGTACCTATATAACTAAATCAGCACCGAAGCAGTGAGGCGAAGTTCATCCAACCCAGCAGGAGCGGCTCTGAAATCAACATTATACTGTACTTATTTTTCATGTGTTTACAGCACCAATAAAACTATAAAAGGTAATGCAGACGGCATGTTTACCAGGATATTCTGACATGTCTCAGTACTTTATACCATGGATATGCCACTAGTTTTTTGCAGTGTAATGTTGGTGTTTTTTGATGTTCTGTTCTTTTTTTTACAGCAGCCTTGAAAGCAAGTGCAGCACTTGGCCTGTAACTACTATTATATGTGGGGATAATGTCCAATCAGTTCTTATGCAATTGTTATATACAATAAAATAGAGCCCCGAACAGTCAAAGTTAGAATTTACAAATATGTCTATTTTAATTGACTTTTGACCTTACAGTAACTGTGTATTGATGGCATCCCATTAAGAAAAAAAAGGAAACAGTTTGAAATCTCATTAAACAGGTTAGATGTGGGAACTTTATAAAGTGAGTTAAAAACACAGTTTAATGATTTTTATATACTGTATTAACTAAAATAAAGACACTGTGACCCATTTAAAAATCCTTAAGTAATCTATAGAGCAGTTTGCCCATCTGTGGCTTTCAGAACCCCAGTCCTGTCTTGTATTTATTAAAACAATTATCCAACTTTACATACCCAGTTGTGCAATCAAAAGGATGGTAATAGTAGCAAACACACAAGTTACTGATACATTGTACATGAGTAGTGGGGGAGGGTCTTATTGTCCTGGTGGCTTAATTATTATTGTTATCGTTTATTTATAACGAGCCGACATATTCCGTAGCGCTGTACATAAGATAAGTTTCAGGCAAAGCTAAATACAAATCAAAACATAACAAAGCAAGGAGGGCCCTGTCTTTGAGCCTCGAATCCAGTGTCCATAATGATTTCCCCAAAGCACCCTGCAGGATTGAAACTCACAGACTTACAACCTAAAGGTATTGTGTGTGTGGTAAAGGAGGGAGAGAGAGATGATGAGCGTGTTAGGATGGAATGAGATACGCTTCTGTTTTTAGTGAGGTTTTGAGGCAGGAGGACAATCTGGTGGAGTGAGGCAAGGAGTTCCAGAGAATAGGGGCAGCATGAGAAAAGTCCTAAAGGTGAGAATGAGAGGAGGTGACAAGAGTTGTAGAAAGAAAAAGGTAATTGGCAGAACGAAGAGGGCAGTTGGGGCAATATTTGGAGATGAGAGCAGAGATGTAAGGGGGTGTGCAATTGTTGAGGGCTTTGTAAGTTAGGGTCAAGATTTAAAATCTTATTCTTGAGGCAAAGGGAAGCCAGTGGAGTGATTGACAGAGAGGTGATGCCGACACTGAACGTTGTGTATGGAAGATGAGTCTAGCAGAGGCGCTCACTTTGGATTGAAGTAGGGATAGTCGGGTGGTGTTTAGGCCAGCAAGAAGCAAGTTACAGTAGTCAAGTCGAGAGATGTTGAGAGAGTGTATTAGGATTTTAGTTGTGTCTTGTGTAAGATAGTGGTGAATTCTGGAGAAGTTTTTTAGATAGAGAAGACAAGATTTTGTTAGTGACTGTATGTGAGGGATGAAAGACAGGGCGGGTCCAGTAGAACTCCAAGGCAATGAGCTTGGGATGAGGGGGTGATGATGTCGTTGTTGACAGTGAGAGAGATGTAAGGAATTGACGCTGTGGTAGAGGGAGGGAAGGTGACGAGTTCAGTCTCAGACATGTTGAGTTTGAGATGGTGGGTGGACATCCAAGAGGATATACTAGAGAGACAGTTGGAGACATGTGCTAGAAAAGAGGGGGATAGATCTGGTGATGAGAGGTAGATTTGAGTGCCATCTGCATAGAGATGATACTTAAGCCCAAAAAAGTGTATTAGGGTACCAAGTGAGGATGTGTAGATGGAGAAGAGGAGGGGGGCTAGGACTGAACCTTGGGGTACGCCAACAGACATGGGGTAGGTAGAAGAAGAGGTGTCAGAGAAGGAGACACTGAATGATCGATTTTGAAGGTATGATAAGAACCATGAGAGAGCAGTGTCTTGAATACAGAGGGAGGAGAGGATATGGAGTAGAAGTATAGAGTCTGATCCACTCAGGTACCAATGGAGTCTGGAGGGTTTGATAAGCAGACATTAACTGGGGGAGTGCACCTAGACACTGGGCACCGGGGGGGGGGGGGGGGGATAGTTTCTTGGGAGAACTGAAAACCTGGCACTTACTCTACAGAATAGCAGAATAAGAGGGTGCGGTGCAGAAGTCATAGATTAGTGGGACTGGGAAGTGAGTGACTTGAAGATTAGTAGGCTCTGAGGATGAGATTGCTATATTTGGACCTGAAGATGGGTCACTGGGCCCAGTTAACAAGCCCCATGTGATACTAGAGTTAGGAAGGTTACAAACCTCATATTATAACCATTACTGTTCTGCCAGCTACTTTATAGCTTTCTTCGGAGCTTGTCCTCCGCACAATCTTATCATACTCTGGTTCCTGCTGATACAGATGGAGGTGTGGAATTGTTCCTGTTGATTACAGCATTAGCATAAATAGAAATAATGTACCCAGGTACCCAGGGCTTCCTGCTATTGTACATCACACTTATGTACTGGAGATCACTTGTTTCTACCGATACAGAAGTGTTAATATGCTCCTTTACTCTTAGAATTTGAATTAACACGTGGTCTAAATTGAATATACAGGAGATTCTCACCCCATCTATTTCAAGACAAATAAAACCAGTAAAACGGCAGGTACATGAGCTAGAGGGATTAATAGAGGGATTAATAGAGGGATTACTGCCGTGCAGCAGGTTTGGCCTTGTAGATGTCCCCCACTTTTTACCAAGACTCCCTTTGAATTAATACATAATACAAGATTTGTGTTTAGTTATTTCATGTAATGCAGTGCGCCATATTAATGATGATTGTGACAACAGCTTTGATGGAGGAGAATCTTAAAGTGAACTGCTATGGTGTTGTGGGTTGCCATGGCAAAAATGCCAGTTGAAAAGTGAACATTGGCTTTCTGCATGGCACTAAGTGCTGTGCTGGCTCAGAAGTGGTAGGGGAACATTATCCTAATATTTTGGATACGTCATACTTCTTCTCTACTTGTTGCTGTGTGCTTGAGACATAGTGAGGAGACAAGATGTATTCCGATTCAGTGCTTGGGATCACAAAACCCAGTCTGTATCTATATAAACTCTTTCTATAGCAATGACACCTTTATTTTATTAAAATACATAATGATACCTTGTCTCATTCCACTCTCCCTTTCCTTATATCCTCGCGTTTAACCCTTTGTCTGAAGAATACAGCTTTGTATATCCGCTATGAAGAACCTTTGTTATTCCTTAGACCCAAGACTAAATCAGTACTTTGTATGCGCCCAGGAGGCGGTGTTTATTGTCCATCAAACCCTGCACATATGAAAGGGGTACATATTACACACTTTAATATGCATTGCATGCTTTACTAAGTCATCAGTCCTGATAATGCGCTTCCCTATGTAACCAAGCCATGCAAGTATTCATTACAGTGGGCAGCCATTGCCTTGTACACTTGTTATGTCCAACGCTTTAGCACCAAGCCTTGCAAACATTCAATTGAAGCTGATACATATGAGTCTGTATCCCACTTGTAGAACCAGAGAACCAAATACAGAATAATTGTGAGTAATAGTTATTAA
This sequence comes from Discoglossus pictus, assembly GCA_027410445.1. Classification (NCBI taxonomy): domain Eukaryota; kingdom Metazoa; phylum Chordata; class Amphibia; order Anura; family Alytidae; genus Discoglossus; species Discoglossus pictus. The sequence continues at coordinate 1,143,067 of CM050174.1, forward strand.
ATTCATCCTTTGGGGACATTGCTCTGCAGTTTTAGTTGTGAGCATACTTATAGGTACATATGGAAAAGTTCTTCCTTTTATGAACTGATTTTTTTACTCTTTTAAAGATGTATTTTTTTGCAGTAAAAATATACTTTCTCCTTTTTTAAATCTTGCGTATGAAAAGATGCAATCCCTATAATTTGTGGATTTTCTGAGCAAGTACTTACAAAATCTGTACAGCATTTGTTTTATTTATAACTAACAAAGAGCACAAACCAATTACCTCCCCTTAGAGAACATAAAACACACCCCGTGCTGATCAGGGTTACATGGGCATAACATCACAATAATCCAATTAAGTGAAAGAAAATCAAGAAAGGAGAATCCTACAGTTTATGCCATGACACAATAAATGACGTGGGCTTTCTAACTGCTAGTTTTTACTGGATAGAAAATAGTTTTATAGCATACAAAATCCCTAAATAAAGTTAAAAGTGCTGGTTAGAGAATGGTCTGAGAAAAATGCCTTGAAGGATTACTGTGATCTTTTCTATAGGGTCTTGAGTAAATCTGATCATAGGCAAAACGGCTTATAGCAAAAATAAATAAGTAAAACTAAACAGACCCTTTCATTTTGTAACTTTTATACGCAATTATCATATACCAGGAACTTGTCCGTCTAAATAGACGGGAATAAAATTGTACGGCTGGCAATGCTGTTTGCCACACAATGTGAGGCTATTGCACCTCTGAGCACCTTCGGCACTCATCGCAAGCCTCTCCCCCGTGTACTTCAACTTTCCTGCTTTGCACTGATCCCCTTCAATGCTCTTCATGGGGCTAGCAAAGAGCGCCTTCGGCACCCATTGCAAGCCTCTTCCGCTCGCAGTGCTCATCGCGAGCCCCGCAATGAGCGGCTTTAGCGCTCATCTCATGGCTCACAATGAGTGCCATCGGCGCTCATTGCAAGCCTTTCCTCCCACCTACTGTGTTAATTATTGTCATTAACCTGCAAGTTTGTACTTGGGATTGCCATGTGTCTCTTTCCACCAGCTCCCCCTGTCCCTTCCCTGTGTGTTTGTCCTCTGTTTGTCTGCTGAACGTTTGCGTATTACGCTCTGAAGGCCATTTGTTTTATTTTAAAAGTCCCGCGTCCCTGGCATTGTTGGTGTAAGTCATGTGGCGTACGCGGCTCGCCGCACTTCACGAGGCTTTGCAGATGAGTGCCTTCGTCGCTCATTCAGCCTAAGTCGTGCACGTACACGGCTTGTCTCGCTTCGCGAAGCTTCGCAGATGATCGCCTTCGGAGCTCATGCAGCCTAAGTCGTGCGCCGTACACGGCTCGCTGCACTTTGCGAGGACGCAACTGCGTGACCAACATCGCAAATGTTCTGAACAGCGTTTTTGGTCCACAACTATATATGTGAATGAGTAGTCTTCCATTTTCTTCTCTCATGTGATTAGATCTGCTATTTTCTCAGGCAGTAAACTAATAAGCTCTCTTTAAATCCTATGTGTAGCGCTGCATTCCCATTGAGCAGATTTCAATGTGCAGTGTATTCAGTCTCCTCTCACCCCAGGAAGCTGATCAGCAGGAACCAAAACAGTAGATTTCACAAATTATAATTGCATATGTAAGGTAATAAATTAGGGGCTGCAATATTGTTTTTTATTTTAAAAATATGATTCCTATTTCCAAGTGCAGCCGGTCAAAATGGTATATTTGATATATCTGACAACAGTGTTTCTTAGAAAGCAACGTGAAAGCTGTTAGTGCGCATTAGCGAGCAGACTTGGACAAACATGGAGGTGGCTGAGCCAAATGTACGTAGTGTTTTTATAGAGGTGTGTCAGGGTGTAGTGGGCACTTAGCTGTGTAAGCAGAAAGAAAATTACCATACTGGACCTTGGTCTATGCAGATAACAGATAGGAACAACTTGTTTATGGAGGTCAAAGGGCAACTAAAGGAAAGGGAACAGCTGAGGAAAATATATTGATCATTGGAGCTGGGACGTAAAGGAGCCGAGTGTAGGATGGAGTGAGGTCTGGTTATTAACCCATTCTACCCTGGCATCACTCACCGGCTGAGTGGTACCAAAGAACAATACATTGGGGACAGAATGGCATGTCCTACAGGGATCTGGTAAAATAAGAAATAACTGAGGGTGACCAAGGCATCTTCTTCATGCAAGTCAAGAAATAACAAGACGTACTCTGTTTAAGATCTTTTTCACAAATTATATTGTTGGGGGGTGTAACGGAGTTGGAACACGCAGTCCAATATCTCTGCTGGTATACGGTAAAATATCCAAGAAGCACTACAGTCTCACTATCCCCGACCTCCTATATTGGACGACACGCAATTGGGAGTCAAATGAATACTGACTTTATTTTGCTATGTGCAGAAATATATACAAATCTCTTCCCACAGGTAATACACATGCCCATATTTGGCCACACAATACACATAGAGGGACAATAGGTGTGGTCACACCTCCCTGAGGCTACCTGGCAACTTTGATACAATCAGACAATGATTAGATCATCCTTCTTTGTTCTTATGTCTGATAATGAAAACACTTTATACAATAGACTTCCTTATCTTATGAGGAGTCTCTGTAATAGGATTATCTATTATGCCAAGGTCTGCAATAGTCTGGGCTAATATTCTGCAGAGCATAAACCAACATACATACAGTATAATAGTAGGATCATATTTAACCATAAGAAATAAACAACCATAAACAGGGTAAAACAGTGATGGGTTCCGTTACAGGGGGCATTAAACCCCCCGAATGATCTCTCATCTAATTAAACAAGCATGATAAAACAATGCAAAAGAAGAGTTTGCTTTAAAAAAATAATAATTTAAATCTACTATAGGGACAAGGACACTGCAGTTGGTAGGAGTGATCATGGATTCAGCTAGCTGTGTTTGCTTACCCAGCCATGCAGGCCATAGAATTATACTATTTCCAAGCAGTTTGTATTTATGGAAGACGCCTTCATGGGTATGTACCAGGTTATCCCTGAGAAGGGATGTGATGACATGTTAGTAAGACGAGCCCATCAAACAAAACAATGCACATTGCAGCCCCTGCAATGCTTAGTAAATACCCCCAGCCCAGGGTACAGGCATCTTTGTTAATTTCTCATTTTGTTTTTTAACCCAGAATAGTATTTGCAAAATACCAAAATAGAGGTGCTCAATCAGAGAACAAATGGACCTTAATAGGTTAGTTCTGTGGACACGATAACCCACTCTGAGATAACCTCCTTTAGCCACTTGTGCCCTTTACAGGAAGAAATATCCCATAGTATATCCTGTAGTATATCCTGTAGTATATTCTGTAGTATATCAGTCTGGTCTCACTAGAGTGGAGATATAAACTACACCTCACTGACATCAGCGCGGACCTTACAATAAGTGCAAAATGATAACAAAAAATACACCAACCCAGAGGCTCGCAATGAGCGTCAAAGGCGCTCATTGCGAGCCACGTGATGAGCTCCAAAGGCGCGAGGCTCGCAATGAGCCCCGAAGGATCTCACACCACCAAAACACTTACTCTATCTGGCAAACAGCATTACCTGCCTTACAATTTTATTGCCATAATTTTTTGACGGGCTAATCGCTAGTTAAATTAGAAAGGGCTACGAGCGAGAGACGCTCTTTCATAAACCAGTTCTCAGCCGTCGGGGTTGCGTGCTCGAATGAAAACAATTAAGCAATTACGTAGGAACAGGTTCAGATGGAGTCAATGGAAAAAGAGATTGTTAGCGTTTCGTCACAAAAAAAAAGGGGCGGGGGGGTTGATTTCCAGGTCCTACAGGCTTCACGTATAGTTTGCGATGGGACCCACTGGCCAGATATAAAGCAATATTAATAAATCCGTAAATATGATGTTCTATCTCACGCGAGTTACAGTATATGTCGCAACACATTGATTGCCGGGATCGATAGAACACAAAATATGAACATGAAATAAAGTATTTTCGGGCCCGATTTGCGATCTTAAGATTGTTTTGCTATTACTTCTAAGACCTAACATCACTTTCCCTTATAATACATGTACAGTAGTGTGTTGTTAAGTGCTACGTATTGGACCTTTGCAGGTGCTCTCGAGCACACGTAGGCCTTTGGGCTCCGTTTGTGTGTTACGTGCTTGCTCGCAAGTGACCACGTTGCAATTTAATAGCTGAATTGAACAAGTAGCGGTTAAGAGCAGGACGGATCAAAGGATTTATGTGCACGAAGTTCAACATTGCTTAGCACATAGCCATTTTTCGGCCGTCCTGCGTGTTATCACTCAAGTCCGCTGCGAGCAACGTTACAGGGCTTATTTAATAGGCGTAACACATACAATTGGAGTTGCGGGCTACGTTTTACAAAGTAGCACCAATTTAGTGAGGCCGTTAGTTACTAGCAATGTTTAGTGAACCATTGCCACATTACCTTTAAAACACCACTGTAATGTCCTAACAACCAGGAGCTAGATGGTTTAATAGACACAGATCATATAAATAGTTGTCGTAATTGCAAGGTTGTCGGTAACGCAATGTTAAAAATTACGGGCTTGCACTCTCATGGAGAGACTTGCAAGGTAGAGGGGGGAGAGGCTACGAAAGGCTTCCAAGTTACAGTTGGACAGCAATTTTTTTTCTCACACAGGGGAGGGAGTGGGGAGAAAGAGACACAGGGTTGAGAGAGGGGGGGGGGACAGGAGAGGGAGAGCAGTGCAAAGAGACACCGGGGAGGGAGAGGGGGGAAAGACAAAGGGGAGGGGGGAAAGAGACAGGGGAGGGAGACATGGGAGGGAGAGGGGGAAAGAGAGACTGCAGAGGGAGTGGGGGGAAAGAGACACTGGGGAGGGAGTGGGGGGAAAGAGACACAGGGGTGAGAGCGTTTGTCTGTAACACTTGCAAAGTTATGGGCTTGTGCATGCACACAGCGCATGCCGCGGCCTGCAATGAACCGCAAAGCCGCTCATCGCAAGGCCCGTAACGTAGAGGTGGGAAGAGGCTCACATTGAGCGCCAAAGATCTTTGAGTTTAGACTCTAGTGTGAGTGGAGCTTTCCCCAAAGCACCGACACAAGATTTAAAACTCTCACACTTACACTCTAATGATGGATGACGCCGGGGCTCGCTGCCTCCCTCATTTCATGCTAATATGGATGACAACAATGTATATACAGAGTACACACAATGACCTGCCCTCCCCCACAGCCAAAGAGTTAATGGAAAAGTCATTCATCTATTTTAATAACTAGCATTCAAACACTAAGAGGCAGCAAAAACACTGTACAGCAATGTATTTATTAAAGGTCTCTTGTGGCAATACTATTTGCCAATACGTTTCTTCGGCCGCGCACTCACAGTACAATTTTTCCTTTATCTTCAGATGATTCACTGCCTGGTTTCCAATGGTCTCCCAGCAAGAACTCAAACCAGAACATGGAGTACATTTTGCCAGTTTTTCTTGCTGGATTTCCATCATGACTGGATGTAAGATCCATGGCGGGTTTATCCTTTTGCGCTTCTTGTGGGTGGATCTGAAGCATCTACACCGAGGAGCTTTCCTCTGAGAACCCAGGATTTCCAAAATACAGATAATATGTGATACCGAGTATTAATATTATCCCAACTATCATTATTAGAATACGTGATTGTAAGTTCTTGTGATCTCTCTCTACATTCAATATCAGACTTATATATTATTTGCATAATATGTAGTTTTAAAGAGCCAGTATTGATAGTAGGCACAATGCTTTAGAAAAAATCATTATTACGTGCAATTCTGAGCATCTGCGTTGTTGCTTTATACGACTTGGCCAGTAAGATCATCTCATTACAACATTAAGATGATCACCTGCCATTAGAAGGTGAACCTTGACAGGTAGATGAGGACTTGGTGAGAGATCAATCTTGTATTATTTCTTTCTAAAACATTTTGGTCACCACCAATTGTTGCTCTTATAAATAGCATAATGTAAATATGCAGGATCCATTTAATATTAACGGGTGTAGGAACAATGCCATGCTGCATCCATATTATTGCAGTGATGTGTTGTAGAGTTCATTCTGCACAACAGTATTTAGATATGAAACATACCAGTGTACGTTAAAGGACAAAAAAGGGTTTTATTTAGTCAATAAACAATGGAAAAATGGTAAAGGTCGCATAGTAGACATATAGAATCTTTACAAAAAAATATAATCTTCCTTCCCCCAATCCATTATAGTCTAGCCCCCAAATCCAAGTAACCACTTAAAATAAAGATGAGTGAACCCCAAAATCTGCCACTTTAACTTTAAGTACAGCTTGCCCAGTATTTCCATTTTATTTTTTGTTTAATGTGGAGCCTACATACAGCCCTATTAAATTCCAAGCCCGTAAGTGCAACGTGAGGCTCGCAACGGCAGAGGTGTTGAAATACGGCTGCGTTACAGAGCTATTAAATTAAGAGATGCAAACCCGTAAACCATTTGTCGCACGTTGGATGTGCGGCCGGGTTAATGATCAATTACTCAAACCCGTAGTTACGGGTATAGACGGAGCCAATGGTAATAGAGATCGTCATTATTACGTCACTGAAAAATGGAGGTTAGATTTCAAACCCTTACAGGCTTCAATTACGAGTTGCGATTGGACCCACATTCCAGATATAATGCAATATTAATAAATCTGTAAATATGATATTCTAGTCCATGCGAGTTCCATTATATGTATTAACACATTGATTGCCGGGATCCATAGAACACAGAAATTAAACATTAAAAAAAGTATTTTATATTGCAGATTTGTGAGATAGAGAATGTTGTGCTATTAATCTTAATACCTAACATCACTTTCCCTTTAATTATAAGTACAGTAGTGTGTTGATATTTGCATTTACAGTGCTACGGATAGGACTTTAATCCCCTGGCGGTCCTCTTTAGTACCTGTTTTTTTTTTTGGCTATTTTTGCGGGTTACGGACCTTGAACGCCAGTGAATTTGTTGCAATTTAATAGCGTGATTAGAACGCAACAGTTACAGGCTTGACAGATCAAAGGATTTGCGGGTGCGCAGTTCAAATTTCCACTTCCCGTAGCCCTTTCTTGCCTTTACCCCGCAAGTTGTTGGAGGGTTGCTTAACGGGGTCAATTTAATAGCCGCATGTCTTGCGGGCTACGTTACGGGCTATGGTTTTCAACGTTTAGGGAATTCAATAGGGCTGATAGTCAGGTCAGCTGTAACTCCAAGACATTATTCTCTACCTGGCAAAGCCTTGCTTTCTATCTTCTCAAGACCTCATCCTCTATCTTTACACCGCTTGAATCCATCCATGTGTACTTTTCAAGACCATCGTTTCTACTCACTACATGATTGAAAACTTATAGCATAATTGTGGCCATGTCAGTAAGAATGGGCTTGAAAACGTTGCAGATTCAGTGCATGCCATGCAACGTTGGGCTTCACCTCGGTGTAGTAATATTCCTCCACAAATACACAACTGCTCTAAGTCTGTGGTATTCTTCTAGCAAGGAGACCTTAAACACCTCTTCAGTGGGAGATACAGTGAATATAAAAAAGTCTACACACCCCTGTTAAAATGTCAGGTTTCTGTGATGTAAACAAATGAGACAAAGATAAATAATTTCAGAACTTTTTCCACTTTTAATGTGACCTATAAACTGTACAACTCACATGAAAAACAAACTGAAATCTTTTATGTGGAGGGAAGAAAAATAAAAAATAAAAATAATGTGGTTGCATAAGTCTGCACACCCTCTTATAACTGGGGATGTAGCTGTGTTCAGAATTAAGCAATCACATTCCAAATCATGTTAAATAGGAGTCAACATACACCTGCCATCATTTAAAGTGCCTCTGATTAACCCCAAATAAAGTTCAGCTGCTCTAGTTGGTCTTTCCTGAAATGTTCTTAGTCGCATCCCACAGCAAAAGCCATGGTCCACAGAGAGCTTCCAAAGCATCAGAGGGATCTCATTGTTAAAAGGTATCTGTCAGGAGAAGGGTACAAACGAATTTCCAAGACATTAGATATACCATGGAACACAGTGAAGACAGCCATCATCAAGTGGAGAAAATATGGCACAACAGTGACATTACCAAGAACTTGAGCTCCCTCCAAAATCGATGAAAAGACAAGAAGAAAACTGGTCTGGGAGGCTACCAAGAGGCCTACAGCAACATTAAAGGAGCTGCAGGAATATCTGGCAAGTACTGGCTGTGTGGTACATGTGACAACAATCTCCTGTATTCTTCATATGTCTGGGCTATGGGGTAGAGTGGCAAGGCGAAAGCCTTTTCTTACGAAGAAAAACATCCAAGCCAGGCTACATTTTGCAACAACACATCTGAAGTCTCCCAAAAGCATGTGGGAAAAGGTGTTATGGTCTGATGAAACCAAGGTTGAACATTTTGGCCATAATTCCAAAAGATATGTTTGGCGCAAAAACAACACTGCACATCACCAAAAGAACACCATACCCACAGTGAAGCATGGTGGTGGCAGCATCATGCTTTGGGGCTGTTTTTCTTCAGCTGGAACTGGGGCCTTAGTTAAGATAGAGGGAATTATGAGCAGTTCCAAATACCAGTCAATATTGGCACAAAACCTTCAGGCTTCTGCTAGAAAGCTGAACATGAAGAGGAACTTCATCTTTCAGCATGACAACGACCCAAAGCATATATCCAAATCAAGAAAGGAATGGCTTCACCAGAAGAAGATTAAAGTTTTGGAATGGCCCAGCCAGAGCCCAGACCTGAATCCGATTGAAAATCTGTGGGGTGATCTGAAGAGGGCTGTGCACAGGAGATGCCCTCGCAATCTGACAGATTTGGAGTGTTTTTGCAAACAAGAGTGGGCAAATCTTGCCAAGTCAAAATGTGCCATGCTGATAGACTCATACCCAAAAAGACTGAGTGCTGTAATAAAATCACAAGGTGCTTCAACAAAGTATTAGTTTAAGGGTGTGCATACTTATGCAACCATATTATTTTATTTTTATATTTTTTCTTCCCTCTACCTAAAAGATTTCAGTTTGTTTTTCAATTGAGTTGTACAGTTTATAGGTCACATTAAAGGTGGAAAAAGTTCTGAAATGAATTATCTTTGTCTAATTTTTTTACAGCACAGAAACCTGACATGTTAACAGGGGTGTGTAGACTTTTTATATCCACTGTATAGCAGACTGTCCACTTTTTTAGGTATTTGTAGGTTAGCAGAGATATAATGATTTCAAGCTGGCAAATATATTAAGCAACTCAATATAGGGATGTGTATATCAACAGAATACAAGACATAAAAAGGAGTCACGCTGAATAGTTATACCCTAAGATGACTTGTTTTGTACATTAGGTATGGACACTGCTACTGTTTCTGGGGTAGACATTTGACACTTCATTTTAAAATATAACTCCAGTTAATATGTAGATTTTAAGGACCAAGCGGTTCTTATTACTATTACATTTTTTTTCTTTTTACACGCAGTGAACAAAACATAGGTTCTGTGGAACAGTTACCTGCATTTGAAATATGTTGAGCCCCATGTTATTGGTACCCTTTATTTTTGTGGCATAGATCCAGGTGGGATAGGTACAGGTTTAAGGCAGGAGTCCAAAGGAATTGTTTAGCACATTGCTGCGTTTGTTCAGTTGGATTTTTGCTAACAGTGCTAAGTTAGAAGAGTAGAGCTTGTTAACCACTAACTCTGCGCTTGGTGTTTATTGAATATGCACATCAATACCTACGTCACACCTGGTGCACTTTCACCCACTTTATTGGATCCGGCAGCCACAACAACAAATTGTTCAAAACAACATGTTCAAGGAAGGATTCCTCAGCTTATTTCTGTGCTTTACAGGAGCAACAGATCTGGTTTTTGTCTTGAGGCAGTTTTTTTTTCTCGAGAGGATTGTAAGAAACAGTATTAAATATTAACTTGGAAAGTGCATGATGTGGTCAGAAAGCAAGACATCATTCCTACAAAATGCTAAACAACAAACATTTTTATCATATATAATAGTTGTGGATATACAGGACGTTGGTTATTTAATGGTATATATTGCGGCCTTGTGAGGCGAGCAGTTGAGGCACGTGACTGCGAGGCCTGTGGGACTTAAGGCTGCAATGAGAGCCAAAGGCGTTCGTTGCAGGCCTCGCAATGAGCGCCACAGGCACTCCACGCGAGGCCCGCAGGACTTAGGCTCCCAAGGCCTGGGGGACTTAGGCTGAAATGAGCGCCAAAGGTGCTCATTGAAGGCCCGGCACTCATCGCGTGCCACGCAAAATGAGGCACGCAGTTGCAAGGCTGGAAAAAAATATGACTTTAGCGGCCGAACCATGGAACTGGGAAGCCCAACAAAAATATGGCTCAAATTAAATTACACACAATCAGGGGGAGAGCCAAGGAGCCTGTGAGTGAAGTTGCAAGTTAATTTGAGGCATATTTTTGGTTATTTGACAATCGAAAAATCGCCTAACAGAAAAAAAATGGCTGCCAAAAAATCGTAACACACCAAAAACGAGGCTGAGGCACATAAAAACGAGACTGAAGCCAGTAATACTTACACGAAGGTAGTAGAAATGCCCTTGAAGTCAGTAACACTTATACCAACAACGCAAGGCACGCAGGACATAAGAAAAAAAAAAAGCTCATTGAGAGCCACGCTATGAGCACCAAAGGTGCTCAGAGGGCCCATAGCCGTGCATTGTGTGGCAAACAGCATTGCCAGGCTTACAATTTCCTAGTGAGATATAAAAACTGAATAAGATGCAATAATAGATCATTTTCTCATTTGAAGTATCTAATCTTCTTGACCAGCCAAAAACCAACAACCAGATTATTTCCTGGATCCATGTCCTGTCATGTGAGGCCATTTGGCGCTCATTGCAGGGGCCGGGCTGAGCACCTTTGTAGCTGAATGCGAGCCTCTCCTCTGGTGTACTTTTGCTCCTCTGAGCACTCTCGGCAATCAGTGTGAGTCGGGGGGATGAACGCCTTCGCCGTTTATTGCAATCCTCTTGGCTTTTTTTTTTCTGTAGATGTATTTTTTTATGATAATTAATTAATAAAATTATAAATTAATATTCTTTACCTATTTGTAATTAATATATGCAGCAAGCAATATCCTGAAGAGCTAACAATCTTTTTTGATGTTCAGGCAGCATACAATGTATATTTGCACTCTTGCTGAGCTGAGGTGTGTCAGCAATGTGTGAAGTGTGCAGTGTAAATAGGCTGCGTGCGCGAGCGCAAATCGTTTGTTTAGGTATGTAATGGTAATGTTATTAGTTTCAAGTTTGTGTTGTAAAATGGCTGCGATTGTGTATGTGTTACGCGGGTGTGGAGCATTTTGCATCCTCCCTAAAAGTGTATTTTATTCCTCGTACATTCATGTGTAAAAGTCTTATGTGTGTGGTGGGTTTTTGCGTGTTTATTGGTGTAGCCCCGTTTTCGTTTTTTTTTTTCTGCCACCATATTTTTTATCGCTTAGGCGATTTACGTGTGCCGAAACTTGTCAAATTGTGGGTAAATTGTCGTGCAACCTCACTCCCAGATGTCGTGGGTCTCCCCCGACCATCCCCCCACCCCCCCGGGCAGTGAATGATGTTTTTTTTGTAATTTTGGTGGTGTTATTGTTGTTTTTGTATGTGCGCGGTTCAGCCGTTAACTTCGTATTTTTTGGACCTCGTATTTAATTTTTTAAGTGCCGCGGGTTGTATTTTTTTTTTGTGTGTCTCACTTTCCTTTTTGCAAAGTGTTACGGGCCATAATTTTTTCATGCAGTTTTTTCAAATGCCACGGGTCTCGCATTCTGAATTGTGGAATTGAGTTTTGTGTTGATCTGTAGTTCCACTGGTCGTAGGGATGAGCGCCTTCGGCGCTCCCTGCCTAAGTTGTACGGGGTTGCAGGGATAAGCGCCTATGATGCTCATCTCCACCAGCGCAAGGAGCGCCTTTGGCGCTCCTTGCCAGCAACTGCGGCTCTCGCTTCGCGAGGGCCGCAGTTGCAGCGGGCTCGCTATGCCCGCAAGCATTAGCAACAATCCAGATTGCTCACAACTATATATGTGATTGGCTCGATGTTTTAGATATAAATATATACACATTTTATCTAATCTGTGGTCACAATCTTCTTTGATAATGCGTTTCACGCTTTGACTACTCTTACTAAGAAGAATCGCTTTCCTTGTGGAAGCTTCTTTTCTCCACTGTCAGTAGAAGATCCATTATAAACTTCTTGGAAGATCATTATACTGACTATGACCAGTATCCCTTCTTTATTACTGGGCTAGTTGGTTCGCTCCACTCAAGAATCGCTTTCCTTGTGGAAGCTTCTTTTCTCCACTGTCAGTAGAAGATCCATTATAAACTTCTTGGAAGATCATTATACTGACTATGACCAGTATCCCTTCTTTATTACTGGGCTAGTTGGTTCGCTCCACTCAAGAATCGCTTTCCTTGTGGAAGCTTCTTTTCTCCACTGTCAGTAGAAGATCCATTATAAACTTCTTGGAAGATCATTATACTGACTATGACCAGTATCCCTTCTTTCTTACTGGGCTAGTTGGTTCGCTCCACTCAAGATGGACTGTTGTGTGCATTCATGGGCTACTTCAGTTAAGAGAGCTGTTCTCACTTAGAACATCATTTAACCATAGAACTAATGGGATTGGACTGGTCAGCCGGATAGCCACAAAGAATGTCTCAGATCCTTGAGAAAGTCCACTACTGGAGAAGTTCAGCACTAAAAGCATATTTTCTACCTTCTCCTTCCTCAATACCTCGGCATCCCCTCCAATCCACACCTTCCAAGCACCAGACCTTGCCAATCAATTAGATATCTCTACATAACAGCCCCACAAGTACATTAACTTGGCCCATTTCATCTCCCAAGGCACACTGAGCTGTTTGACACTGGTCTTCCTTATCTGACTACCTGCTCCCTTGAACCTATTCCATCACATCGTATCCCCGTTATTACCATCCTTACCCTGTCCTTGTGCATCTTCTCAATGTCTCTCGTTGTACTGGCAAACTTACATCTTCCTTGAAGCAGGCCCACATTTTAAAAAAGCCCCCCTTAATTTTTCTTCCCTTTCTAACAATTACCCTATCACTGTACTGTCCTGTAGCTGCCAAACTACTAGAACAGCTTTCCTACACCTACCTTATTAACGTCTTAAACAGTTCCTATCTCGACCGACTACAATTTGGCTTCCGTCCCCAACACTCTATTGAATCTGGTCTCCCCAAGGTAACAAATGATGTGGTGACTGCCAAGTCCAGGGGACACTTCTCTTTACTAATACTTCTTGGCCTCTCTGTGGTCTTTTGAGAAAGTTTACATCCACTCCTCCTGCACACTCCACTTACTTGGCTTCTGTGGGGCAGCTCTCTTATAGTTTGAGTCTTATCTCTCTAACCGCTCTTTCATGGTGTACTACCTTGACACTTCATCCCTGCCACTATATCTTTATTTTGGGGTACCCAATGCTGGGTCCATTGCTTTTCTGTCTTTACATCTCCTCTCTTGTTAAACTTATCCACTCCTATGAGTTTCAATATAAAATCCTTATCCTGACTGAGAAAGTCCTCAACCACACCGCATCAACCCTTGTCTCCAGATACACTGCAAGCCACCCTCCCTGCCTAGTACAAGACGTGTGACTCAGTCTTCACCATTATCTCCTCTCATTGTTCACCTGCAGGACCCAAGATCATCCCCCATTCTTTGGAATTCTCTACTTCTCTCAGACTCTGCTCAATGTTCAACTATTCAAACATTCTCTGAAAAGTCACCTTAAATTAATTGTCCACAACTTCATGTAAGGTAATCCTTTTTGTTTTAGAAGCTAGAACATGGATCCATCCTGCAGCCCTCTTAACTCATTATTGTATCCCCTTGTAAGCTCTGCAGACAGCCTGGCCCTCATCTCCTTGTATGCATGCACAATGTGCTGTCTGGTAGTAGCTAATGTAAATGCCTAGCCAGTCTTTATTGTACCCTAACACTACAGAATGTGTCATGCTCTAAAAATAAATGTAATAATGGTATAACAATAATCCTTTTTTAGCTGACCTGTAGCAATAATCTTATGTACATGTCTCTAGCAGCTGTGTGGATAGTTGTATGCCCTGATTATGTCTATTTAGGAGGCCTGGTGGAAATGGGCTAGCATAGGGGGGATTTATCCAGACAGTCCCACTAGGAGTATTCTAGCATGGCCTATTCTGACATCTGAAGCTGCACAAATACTATGTATTCTCTAATGGTATTTAAGACTCCGATTGGTGGACAAATCACCACATTGACTTGACAGACTTGTTCATACTTTCCAAGAGCCCAAACAAAATATACAAGCATAATATTGTTTTGTTTTGTATACATTTTGTGTTTGTTATAGCAGTAAATAATTTTTTGGTTATGAGTTTGTATTTGCTACTTTGTTCATAATCATTGTTGTTATTTTTCTGACTCTGTGGGCTTTATTCTCTTGCAATTCGTAAAATTATACACACTTAAAATCCAATTACAAGTTCCTTGCCCACAATCACTACGGGCCAGCCGAAGACGCAAATCTGGCCTTAAAACTCCATTGGGTTTAGCGCAGATTGAATATTAAGAGCTCTCAAATAAAGTCTGACCCGCAACTGAAAAAAGTATCAAGTTTCTGTCAAAAACATTACGAAGACTAAATAGGACTCACAACGGATTTTTCATACACTTATTGGTGATGTAACAGCAATTAAATACACACTACTGTACTATAAAAGCACGGGGAGGCGTGGAAAGACATAATTAATTGCACAACAGGCTCAAACCCACAAATATGCAATTAAAAAGATATTACAGTACGTTTAAATGTTATTTCTGAGTAATATCGATCCCAAGACTCAAGGGGTTAATACATATCATGAAGCCCACATGGACTAGAACAGATGCTCTAATGCATTGTATAGATTGTGAGCCCGATCGGCAAATATTACTTATTGGCACTAATTATTTTGTAGCCTCCAATTGCAGATTACGTGTAACTTCCATTTGTTACTGACATCATGATGACGGTCTCATTTACTATTGGCGTAGTCCAAGAAGTAAATTACGGGCTTGTTTAAATATTGTCAGATCATATGACCACGCCCCCTCAAATCCTACATAAAAAGGCAGGGTTTACGAGTTCAACCTTGTCGTCGGAATTTGCAAGCTGAAGTCAATAGAATACATCTAAACATTTATTTTAAAAACCACAGCCATGAGTTGGAGGCATTTGAGAGCAGCTAATAGAATATGGCCCTAGATCTGCTTCATGACCTCCATGGTGAGGTGCCGCTGTTTTCTCCTCTTCAGTGTGTACCAGCAGCTCTCCCGCCTAGTTACATAGTTACATAGTATTTAAGGTTGAAAAAAGACTTTCACTCCATCAAGTTCAACCTTTTAAGATCTCCTCTGATCTGCAATATGCGGATTAACTATTAATTCATTAGTTGTAAATTAATTATTAATCAATTATTTAATGTTTTTTTTATTTTTTATTATTATTTAGTCCAGAGGAAGGCAAATAGGAAAAAAAAAAACACAAGCGAGACTTAGCCAATTGTCTCAAAGGGAAATGTAAAAAAATTTTGGATCAATACTGCCTCTCTAATTATCCATGATAACCCTGAATTCCCTTTTTAATTAGAAATAAATCTAGTCCCCTTTTAAAGTTATCTAACGAATCCGCTGTCACCACCTCCTCTGGTAGAGAATTCCACAGATTAACCACCCTTACTGTGAAGAACTCTTTTCTTTCTTTAAGGTGGAATCTTTTTACTTCTAACCTCAAGGGATGTCCTCTTGTCAGTTTAAAACCTCTTGGCACAAATAGCTCCCCTGACAAATCTTTATACTGACCCTGGATGTATTTATATAAGGTAATCATATCTCCTCTTAGACGCCTTTTTTCTAGAGAAAATAAGTTTAATTTGGTTAGTCTTTCTTCATAACTTAGCCCCTCCATTCCCCTTATTAGTTTTGTTGCCCTTTTCTGTACCTTTTCCAGCTCTAAAATGTCCTTTTTATGAAGTGGTGCCCAAAATTGTACTCCATATTCCAAATGAGGGCGTACTAGAGATTTGTATAGTGGCAGAATTATATTTGCTTCCCTGGCTTCTATACCCTTCTTAATACATGCTAATATTTTATTAGCCTTTGCAGCTGCTGCTTGGCTTTGAGCACTGTTACCTAGGTGGTTGTCAACAAGCACTCCCAAATCCCTTTCAATTTCTGATACACCTAGATTTGCTCCATTAAGATTATAAATTGCATGGCTATTTTTTCCTTCCCAGATGCATAACCTTACATTTATTTGTATTAAATCTCATCTGCCATTTAGATGCCGATTCCTCAATTTTATGTAAATCCCCTTGGAGGGAAAGGACATCATTATCTGATTTAATTACCTTGCACAACTTCATGTCATCAGCGAAAATGGAGACCCCACACTCCAATCCTACCTCTAAGTCCTAATACTGAACCCTGAGGAACCCCACTTACCACATTAGTCCAATCGGATAAATGTTCCATTTACAACAACCCTTTGCTTCCTGTCTTTTAGCCAGCTCTCAATCCATGAGCAGATATTTACTGCAATTCCTATATCCCTTAGTTTGCCCAATAGTCTCCCATGTAGCACTGTATCAAAAGCCATGCAAAATCCAAAAAGACTACATCCACTGAGTTGCCTTGATCCAGGTTCCTACTAACCTCCTCATAGAAACTAATTAGATTTGTTTGACATGACCTATCCCTCATAAATCCATGTTGACTCCTACTTATAATCCTGTTCAAATAGACATATTCTTGTATATTATCCCTTATTAACCCTTCTAAAAGCTTCCCCACTACAGAAGTGAGGCTCACTGGTCTATAATTCCCCGGATTTGCTCTTGCTCCCTTTTTAAATATAGGTATCACATCAGCTTTTCTCCAGTCATCTGGTTGAGTGAATCTTGAAAAATTAAATATAATGGTTTGGCTATTACAGAACCCTGTTCCCTTAGTACCCTTGGATGTATTCCATCAGGACCCGGGGCTTTATTAACATTTATTTTTTCCAACCTCTTTTGGATTACTTCCTGTGTTAACCAATTATTTGGCAAAGGTAGTGTAGCCCCATTATGTTGCAGTGTCCCAACCACTGGTACCTCCCTTGTGTATACCGAAGAAAAGAACCTATTTAGCTCATCTGCCTTTTCCTGGTCACTAATTATCAGACTGTGTCACATTGTAATGTCCCTGTAGCTTCCTTCCTCACCTTCTTCCCATTAATATACTTAAAAAATATTTTAGGGTTAGTCTACCTCCTTATCTCAATGGCCCTGTGTATATTTATATAAGGTAGTCATTAAACCTCATGGGCACATTAAATGGAAAATAATTTTTATAATCCTTTCCCTGCATTAGTTTTGTATCAAATACCAAGAGGGTCCATTCCAAGTTAGGGCAAATCATACTTGCATCTTGAGAATGGCCCTGATTTGGAAGACATTGGGTTATAACTTGCAAGAGCTGCGGGTTTGAAATTTGGCTGTGTTACAGAGCTTTTACATGAGACCATGCTGTGAGCTACGGGCCGGAGACGCAAACCCGTAAATCATTCTTGCACACGTTGCATGTGCGGCAAGATCATGATCAACCCGTAGTTACGGGTTTAGAGGGAGCCTATGGCAAAAGAGATCATCAGCATGACATCACTGTAAAATTGGGGCTGGATTTCAAAGTCTTATGAGTTTCGATTGCGGAAATAATGCAATATTAATAAGTCCGTAAATGTGATAATCTAGTCCATGCGAGTTTCATTATATGTATTAACACATGATTGCCGGGATATTGCAGATTTGCGAGCTTGAGAATATTATCCTATTAATTGTAATGCCTAACATCACTTTCCCTTTAATATGAACTACAGAAGTGTGTGTCAATTTGCATTTGCAGTGTAAAGGATAGCACTTTAACCCCTCTAGCGGGTCCTCTCTAGTACCCGTTGGCTTTTTGGCTCCATTTGCGGGTTACAAGTTTGAACGCCAGTGAATTTGATACAATGTAATAGCGATTTTCAAATGTAACAGTTACGGGCTTGACAGATCAAAGGACTTGCGGCCGCGCAGGTCAAATGTTTACGTCCTGTAGAGTTTTCTCGCTGTTAACCCGCAGATCATCAGCGGGTTGCTTTATGGGGCCAATTTAATAGCCGTAAGTCTTGTGGACTACGTTACGGGCTACAGTTTTACACGTTCACAGAATTTAATGTTCTCAGAAGGTTGTGCTCTCTAGGAAGCCAAGGAACTCTCCCTTTCTATAAGTCATCAAACTTCATGATAGGATCCAGTAAGTCTAATACATCATTGTGCACGGGTCCATCCTGTAATATGGATATATAACAAGATTATACTCATATGATTATGTATCCAACATGATATACTGAGGACACAGACATCATTGTGCGCGGGTCCATCCTGTAATATGGATATATAACAAGATTATACTCATATGATTATGTATCCAACATGATATACGGAGGACACAGACATCATTGTGCACGGGTCCATCCTGTAATATGGATATATAACAAGATTAAACTCATATGATTATGTATCCAACATGATATACTGAGGACACAGACATCATTGTGCGCGGGTCCATCCTGTAATATGGATATATAGCAAGCAAGATTATACTCATATGATTATGTATCCAACATGATATACTGAGGACACAGACATCATTGTGCGCGGGTCCATCCTGTAATATGGATATATAACAAGATTAAACTCATATGATTATGTATCCAACATGATATACTGAGGACACAGACATCATTGTGCGCGGGTCCATCCTGTAATATGGATATATAACAAGATTATACTCATATGATTATGTATCCAACATGATATACTGAGGACACAGACATCATTGTGCGCGGGTCCATCCTGTAATATGGATATATAACAAGATTATACTCATATGATTATGTATCCAACATGATATACCGAGGACACAGACATCATTGTGCACGGGTCCATCCTGTAATATGGATATATAACAAGATTATACTCATATGATTATGTATCCAACATGATATACTGATGAAACAGACATTATTGTGCACGGGTCCATCCTGTAATATGGATATATAACAAGATTATACTCATATGATTATGTATCCAACATGATATACTGAGGACACAGACATCATTGTGCACGGGTCCATCCTGTAATATGGATATATAACAAGCAAGATTATACTCATATGATTATGTATCCAACATGATATATGGAGGACACAGACATCTTTGTGCGCGGGTCCATCCTGTAATATGGATATATAACAAGCAAGATTATACTCATATGATTATGTATCCAACATGATATACTGAGGACACAGACATCATTGTGCACGGGTCCATCCTCTAATATGGATATATAACAAGCAAGATTATACTCATATGATTATGTATCCAACATGATATACTGAGGACACAGACATCATTGTGCACGGGTCCATCCTGTAATATGGATATATAGCAAGATTATACTCATATGATTATGTATCCAACGTGATATATTGAGGACACAGACATCATTGTGCACGGGTCCATCCTGTAATATGGATATATAACAAGATTATACTCATATGATTATGTATCCAACATGATATACTGAGGACACAGACATCATTGTGCACGGGTCCATCCTGTAATATGGATATATAACAAGCAAGATTACACTCATATGATTATGTATCCAACATGATATACTGAGGACACAGACATCATTGTGCGGGTCCATCCTGTAATATGGATATATAACAAGCAAGATTACACTTATATGATTATGTATCCAATATGACATACTAAGGACACAGACATCATTGTGCGGGGGTCCATCCTGTAATATTGATATATAGCAAGATTATACTCATATGATTATGTATCCAACATGATATACTGAGGACACAGACATCATTGTGCGCGGGTGTAGCGGAACCCATCACTGTTTTACCCTGTTTTATGATTATTATGGTTAAAATATGATCCTACAATATGTATGCTGGTTTATGCTCTGCAGAATATTAGCCAGACTTTTGCAGACCTAGGCTAATAGATAATCCTATTACAGAGATTCAAGAGATAAGAAAGTTGTAAAGGATCCTTGCATTTTCCAA
The DNA here is from genome assembly GCA_027410445.1 of Discoglossus pictus. NCBI lineage: Eukaryota > Metazoa > Chordata > Amphibia > Anura > Alytidae > Discoglossus > Discoglossus pictus. The sequence goes on from CM050174.1 coordinate 1,163,273, forward strand.
AGTGTTTTCATTCTCAGATAAGAACAAAGAAGTGTAATTGAATCAATGTCTGATTGTATCAAAGTTGCCAGGGAGGTGTGACCCACCTATTGTTCTCTTTATGTGTATTGTGTCGCCAAATATGGGCATGTGTATTGCCTGTGGGAAGAGATGGGTATAAGTATTTCTGCAATAACAAAATAAAGTCAGTATTCATTTGACTCCCAAATTGTGTGTCGTCCAATATGGGAGGTCGGGAATGGTGAAACTGAAATGCCTCCTGGGTATTGTACCGTATACCAGCGGAGATTTGGACTGCGTGTTCCGGCTCCGTTACATTTGGTGGCAGTGGTGGGATGGCTTCCTAGTAAGAGGAAAAGCAGCACGGAGACACCGGTAACGTTTGGAGTTACAAATTGAGGGCAACCTTGGAATGGTTAATGACAGATGTACACAAATACATAATGGAAAAGCAGCGGGCACGGGAGCGGTCCATCTTGGGAGCTGCTAACCCACCTCCCACCATTAACCCCGCCCAAGCACTGCGTCCGGGTGGTGGGAACTACCAAACCCCTCCACGTTACATCAGGTGCCACACGTGTAACCAGCAGGGCCACATGCAGAGAGACTGTCCCAGAAACAGAAACCGCTCCACGTGGAATACTCCAACTAATTCCACCCCCCAGCGGCAGTGTGAACCCCAGGGGGCAGAAGGTGTCGTCCTTCCTCCCCAGCGGCAGTGTGATCCCCAGGGAGCCGAAGGTGTCGTCCTTCCTTCCCAGCGGCAGTGTGTACCCCAGGGAGCTGAAGGTGTCGTCCTTCCTCCCCAGCAGCAGTGTTTACCCCAGGGGGCCGAAGGTGTCGTCCTTCCTCCCCAGCGGCAGTGTGTACCCCAGGGAGCAGAAGGGGCCGTCCTTCCTCCCCAGCGGCAGTGTGAACCCCAGGGGGCAGAAGGTGTCGTCCTTTCCCCCCAGCGGCAGTGTGTACCCCAGGGAGCTGAAGGTGTCGTCCTTCCTCCCCAGCGGCAGTGTGTACCCCAGGGAGCTGAAGGTGTCGTCCTTCCTCCCCAGCGGCAGTGTGTACCCCAGGGAGCTGAAGGTGTCGGCCTTCCCCCCTAGCGGCAGTGTGTATCCCAGGGAGCTGAAGGTGTCGTCCTTCCTCCCCAGCGGCAGTGTGTACCCCAGGGAGCAGAAGGGGCCGTCCTTCCTCCCCAGCAGCAGTGTGAACCCCAGGGGGCAGAAGGTGTCGCCCTTCCTCCCCAGCAGCAGTGTGAACCCCAGGGGGCAGAAGGTGTCGTCCTTTCCCCCCAGCGGCAGTGTGAATCCCAGGGGGCAGAAGGTGTCGTCCTTCCCCCTCAGCGGCAGTGTGAACCCCAGGGGGCAGAAGGTGTCGTCCTTCCCCCCCCAGCGGCAGTGTGTACCCCAGGGAGCAGAAGGTGTCGACCTTCCTCCACAGCGGCAGTGGGTACCCCAGGGGGCCAAAGGTGTCGTCCTTCCCCCCCAGCGGCAGTGTGACACAGGGGGCAGAAGGTGTCGTCCTTCCCCCCCAGCGACAGTTTACCCTAACCAGGGGAGACACCAATCTCCCAGACGGCGCAGATGGGACCGTGGTCTCTGCGCCCACAGCTTGTCCAGATCCCCAACTACCGTCACTGGGACAACCGGAGGAGGGGGTAAGTACAAATTCCCCTCCCCAGCTAACTTCTAATGTGGCCCCAGGGTTAACAGAGGAAATGTTAACCCCCACTGACCCCCACGTTTCCCTGGCTACTGAGCCGGAATATGTCCCAAGTACCCCAGCAGAAGAGCTGACAGCGGGGCAGAGTGCAGTCGGCCTCTGCCCTCCATTTGTCCCTTGTACAGAGCAGGAGGTCCTGCAGGTTATACCAGCAGAAGAGCTGGCATCAGGGCAGAGTGCCGCTGGCCTCTGCCCCTCAAGTCCCCTCAGCGTGTTGCACCATCACCCCAGCAAAATATCCAGGTGCCTGGTTAGACTTCCCCCCAAAGGGGAGATGTGTGACGAAGTGCCCTTCGCCACTTTGGCTTGGAGAGGACTGTTTGCCAGCCTCCTGCCCTGCGACTATGGCCCTGGTACATATTGCCCTTTGGAACCAGTGTTCGGCCATACCAGAGTGTATGTCACTCATTCTGGCCCTTTACATACAGGGGGTCATTCTGTACTTGCCCTGTGGGAGCGGTGATACCCCAGATAGCTATGCCATGGAGCCCATTCATATGATGAAAGACTATGGGAAAGACTTTAGCTACTTGGCAATTGAACTGTGTGAAGAGGATCTGAGCGCTATTCGGGAGTTTTGTGCGCTCAGATCCCAGCTATCTGGGGATATGGGAAATGTGAGTAAATGTGAGTTGCAGTAATGCTGATGGGTTGTCAAACTAGAGAATTGACCAACAAATACTTTTGTCCGGACATCCCCAGGCCGATCCGTCGGGATCAGACCGTGTATGCCGGCTTATGGTCACGGGGGAGGTGTGTAGCGGAACCCATCACTGTTTTACCCTGTTTTATGATTATTATGGTTAAAATATGATCCTACAATATGTATGCTGGTTTATGCTCTGCAGAATATTAGCCAGACTTTTGCAGACCTAGGCTAATAGATAATCCTATTACAGAGATTCAAGAGATAAGAAAGTTGTAAAGGATCCTTGCATTTTCCAAAGTGTTTTCATTCTCAGATAAGAACAAAGAAGTGTAATTGAATCAATGTCTGATTGTATCAAAGTTGCCAGGGAGGTGTGACCCACCTATTGTTCTCTTTATGTGTATTGTGTCGCCAAATATGGGCATGTGTATTGCCTGTGGGAAGAGATGGGTATAAGTATTTCTGCAATAACAAAATAAAGTCAGTATTCATTTGACTCCCAAATTGTGTGTCGTCCAATATGGGAGGTCGGGAATGGTGAAACTGTAGTGCCTCCTGGGTATTGTACCGTATACCAGCGGAGATTTGGACTGCGTGTTCCGGCTCCGTTACAGCGGGTCCATCCTGTAATATGGATATATAACAAGCAAGATTATACTCATATGATTATGTATCCAACATGATATACTGAGGACACAGACATCATTGTGCACGGGTGCATCCTGTAATATGGATATATAACAAGATTATACTCATATGATTATGTATCCAACATGATATACCGAGGACACAGACATCATTGTGCACGGGTCCATCCTGTAATATGGATATATAACAAGCAAGATTATACTCATATGATTATGTATCCAACATGATATACTGAGGACACAGACATAATTGTGCGCGGGTCCATCCTGTAATATGGATATATAACAAGATTATACTCATATGATTATGTATCCAACATGATATACTGAGGACACAGACATCATTGTGCGCGAGTCCATCCTGTAATATGGATATATAACAAGATTATACTCATATGATTATGTATCCAACATGATATACTAAGGACACAGACATCATTGTGCGGAGGTCCATCCTGTAATATGGATATATAACAAAATTATACTCATATGATTATGTATCCAACATGATATACTGAGGACACAGACATCATTGTGCACGGGTCCATCCTGTAATATGGATATATAGCAAGATTATACTCATATGATTATGTATCCAACATGATATACCGAGGACACAGACATCATTGTGCGCGGGTGCATCCTGTAATATGGATATATAGCAAGATTATACTCATATGATTATGTATCCAACATGATATACTGAGGACACAAACATCATTGTGCACGGGTCCATCCTATAATATGGATATATAACAAGCAGGATTATACTCATATGATTATGTATCCAACATGATATACCGAGGACACAGACATCATTGTGCGCCGGTCCATCCTGTAATATGGATATATAACAAGCAAGATTATACTCATTTGATTATGTATCCAACATGATATACTGAGGACACAGACATCATTGTGCACGGGTCCATCCTGTAATATGGATATATAACAAGCAAGATTATACTCATATGATTATGTATCCAACATGATATACTGAGGACACAGACATAAGGAACCAACACAAACATATTACTATTTTACAGCTCTTTGCTCTTTATTTGTTGTTATTTATGAGATATAATTAGGGTTAAGTTACAGGCTCGTCCCATAATAGTTCATACTTTGAGAACATCTACAACCTTTTGAAACCACCGTGTTGTTATATCTACTGTATATAGGGCTAGACTCTCCGGATTACTGTAAGATCCTATCTAGATTTCATCATCCTAAAGTCCTTACTCCAACCCAAGCTCAGCACGTCTTCATATGTAATATCCAATCCCATGTTCTCTAGAATAGCTATATAACTTTCCTGTAGCTCCCATTTACCTTATTTCTACATGTTCCTTATGTCTTAATGCATGGTGTCTCATAGCACCCCATCACTCCTGAATATAGGGGGTCTTCCGTGCACCCTTTTCTCTCTGGCTCACATACTTCTGCAGATGTTACCCCAATCCTTATGAAAATCCACGTGTTCACGGACCCCAAGAATACCCCCTTGACCTCTATACTTCCTGCTAGATTAGGGGGGATACAAACTCATGCATTTCCCATGTGCCCCTTATCTCTACAATGAGAACTTCCATGACCTGGGCTTTCATCATCGCTCGGCTGAAGTCTGTAGAAATACAGTTGCAGAACATGTTTGCAGAGACAGTGACCGAATGCATTGCTGGATCATGTTATATATATATATATATTTCCTACACCAATAAGCTGCACTATGAACGTGATGTGGAAATGGGTAGATATATGGACTGGATGGTAGCTTACCCACAGGTGTGCCAGCCTGCTCCGGCCTGTGGGGGCCATCACCAGGGTGTATACATAAAAATACTGATCTTACTGAGCACAAGTGGAAGGAGAACATCTACTGATCCATGTGAGTCCCAGGACACTGTTCTCATTAGCTGCAGAGGGCAGAACCAGTTAGGCGGAGGAAACAGAGCTTTTAACACTTCTTCATGACATAAAGTACATACAAGTACAGAGATACTTGTTACTGGTTACTTTACTGCAAGTCATCACGGTTTGCATTTTCCAGGCATATTATAATATTGGCCTGCAGCAACGTACATATTTGTAGCCGTGCAGCTATATGGGAAATATCCACCCTCACTATTGGTAAGGGCTGGTTGGGAGAAAGCATCTATGGAGGTCACCCAGCTGTCAGTATGTAATAATGTGTGATCACCGACACAAAATATACAGCAATTATCTGAATAATCGCGCCATAGTTATGATGTGGGTTATTTTAGTGCAATGGATTATGTTAATAATAATTATATTAGCAATAAAATCCCAAATCTGTCTCTATTCTATGACATAGTAGAGCAAATCAGAGCGTCCATGTGGTGCTGTCAGTGGATACAGTGCTACCAGAGTATAGGGTTAATTACTGCTCAGTGTTCTAGCTTTAGGGCGCCGTCCATGTGGCAGACAAGAGGTTAAGTCAATGAGTAGCTGGAGGTCCCTGCTGAGTGTGGTGATCTGAGCCATCTATCCAAGAGGACAAGCCTAGTACGAGCCTCCAGCCTCCATCCAATCAGATGGGTGCCGGGCCCTCCAGCCTCTCCCCGTCAGTCAGGCCTCTCCCCGTCCGGCCTCTCCTGTAACATCTGCAGTAAAGTAACTCCCAGGACTTCTTGCATCAGAACACAAGTACTGGGTGAAAGTTGAATCGTGTCTGCTGCAAAGTGCTCAGATGCACCCAGAGGAGAAACTGCACGTTATCAATCACTGCACGGCCCTTATCACAAGCACTTGCTCTTTAAATAAAAGCGCATGCATGAACGTACCCTATTGAACTTAATAGTGAGCTTTAAATGCTTTATGAATATATTATATCCAAAGATGGAATGAGCATAGGTAGATCCAATAGACCCTTTCCTAGCTGAGGGACCTCCAGTGCATTGCTTTGTGGGAGAAAGGGTTAAATAATGAATATTTTAACATTTACAATTTTAATATTATTTAATTGTATCAAAAAATACTATAATTTCTAAAGTACTTATAATGTCTATGATTGGTATATTATTGTCACCGCGCGGGTCACTCTATGTGTCGGCAATGTAACCTGATGTACATGGGGAGGGGGATTAGATGTGACCCCTCTCAGTGTAGCGCAGTCTGGAAGTGTCTTCTCTTGTATCTCCAGAACATATTTCACAATCCATAACTTGATCAATCATTAGCTCTTTGAGACATTTTGTTTTTGTCACTTGTTAATGAGAAGTGTTTGTGACCTCAGAACAGGGGGCAGGGCCGCTGAACATGACCCAACCAACAAGCCTCCAAAAGGTGGATATTTGTGCGAAGGGGAGAGATTGTGGGAGGGTCTGACATCTCAACAAGTGTATTTAAGTACTGTGGGATGCTCCTTGGCATCAAAGGAAAGAGAAAGACTCTTACCTGAGAAATAAGGAGAGCAACATCTCAACCGAGAGATAATCTACTTGTGAGTATATACAATTTAATCATTAAGTAACATTTTTTCTATTGTTATTTATTTGTCATTATTATATTGTAGGTTGATTACAGGGAAGTGGTTAACGTGCTAAATATTAATATCCTTATTAATCTTAGTACTTTTATTATTATTTTTACATTTTAGTGCTCATTATTCTTAGTAGTACTTAATGTTTAATTATAACTTTGATTATTATGTATTTGGAATGCACAGATTATTGTAAATGGTATTTACCATTGGGAACAGAGCACTTTACTGTTATAAAATATTTAAAAATTCCCCAAAAACATAAAAAAGTTGTAAATACATATATATGTCGTGCAGGTGCATTGATAATGGTTATTTATGATGCATGTCATAATATACAAAGATGTACGCCATTTTATCAGCATTATATGTATTAATTATAAAGTAAAAGATTTGAAATGACAATAACTTTATAGTTATAACCTCACATTAATGTGTAGTTATCCAAGAGTAGGGCTACCATATTGGTTGGTTGACCAAATCAAATTATAATCTCCAATTGTATAGCACACCATATAATGTCTGAATAAATACGCTTTAGTAATATAAATAGATAAATACATCAATAAATAAATACTGTGCAATAATAATATTGGATTCAGAATGTAATAGCCAGTTGCTTTGTCTTCCAGTTAATGGTTACTTACCCCTCGACTACAAACCACAAAGATGCCTTCTCAGAAGAACACCGAGCTCCAGATATCAGGCATTGTGACAAAGGGAGACCTGGATAGCCTAAAAAACCCAGAAGTGAGGGATTTTATAGTGACCAACGCCAAGATCTGCCAACCGGAGAACATCCACATCTGCGATGGCTCCGAGGAAGAAAACAAGAAAATCCTCAGCTTGATGGAAGAAAGTGGCATGATCAAGAAGCTGCACAAATATGAAAACTGGTGAGCAGAGGCTTATTATTATATATATGTAGTAAATGTAATGTGTAAAATGTCTTGGCACATGGATACCATGGTGGAGCTACTGCCAATAAAGGAGGAATCTTATTACATAAGCATGGTGGATAACTACTTTATAGAAAGGCGATCTGATCACCATTTATATATATTTGGCTTTTTTATGGTTCTCGTCAGGGAAATTGGAAGGGGCCACAAATTATTTTGCCCCGGGGCCCCACATTCACTAGCTCCATCACTGCATGTATAATATCTTTGAAGAGAGTAGAAATAAGGCTTGAATTAAATGCCAATGTTATCAGAATCAGACACAAAATACAGTTTGAATGCATGCATTATTATCTTTATCATTTACACATAAAGTGCAGAACAGGATGTAAAAGTATTACACAATTCCAAGTCACAGATAAAACAATACAACATGTTATAAAGAGTAATGGTGCCCGGCATAATACGGGACGTTCTCATTTATCTTCCTGGTACTCACAATTTTCCTTTTTATCTGTATCAGTTGGCTGGCTCTCACGGACCCACGGGATGTGGCACGCATTGAAAGCAAAACTGTCATAGTTACTCAAGAGCAGAGAGATACGGTTCCTGTTGCCAAAAGTGGCGTCAGCCAGCTGGGCCGCTGGATGTCTGAGGATGATTTCGAGAAAGCCTTCAAGTACAGGTTCCCTGGGTGCATGAAAGGTAAGCGGGAGTATGAGATGGCATATAATTTATATATATATATATATATATATATATACACACACCAGAATCACAGATTAGAGCTGTTTATCTCATCCCACCCACCCTGTTCTTATTTATTTTAGAAATAAACAGAAATTTGTTCCAACCTGCTCAAATTTTTTATTTGTTATTTAGTAAAATTACTCTGCTCTATATATGCCCTGATTTTATATTTTGATTATTAAGAAATCTCCTGAGCCTCCCCAAACATTCACATGATTAAATTCAATCCTTTTTGCTTTTTAGGCCGTACCATGTATGTCATCCCGTTCAGCATGGGCCCTATTGGGTCTCCATTATCTAAAATCGGGATCCAGCTGACGGACTCTCCTTACGTGGTGGCAAGCATGAGAATTATGACACGGATGGGAACAGATGTCTTGGAATCCCTCGGGGAAGAAGAGTTTGTTAAATGCCTTCATTCTGTTGGATGTCCTCTTCCATTAAAGAGTAAGACATTTATACTAAAACAGATCAGTCATACTTCTTGGAATCTCTTATTGTAATACATTTGGATTTGTATTATTCTTCTTTTAGTGGTACATTGGGTTTCCCTAATTTATTTCTATTCTGAATAACCAGTCACAAGCTTTTCATAATTATGTACGAGGCTACAACATATATTTTCAGAAATGCTAGCATGTTCTGTTAGTTTTGCTTTAGTCACTATTAGTGGTCATGTCATTTATTCTGCACTTTTATCTAGGAACTCCAAGATAAAACCTGATTAGATCTTATTCCTGTTGCAGGACCTCTAGTGAACAACTGGGCATGTAACCCTGAGCTGACCCTCATCACCCACATACCAGACCGCAGAGAGATCATTTCTTTTGGAAGTGGCTATGGAGGCAACTCACTCTTGGGCAAAAAGTGCTTTGCCCTCAGGATTGCCAGCCGGATTGCCAAGGAAGAGGGGTGGTTGGCAGAACACATGCTGGTAAGGACTACAACCATCTAGTTTATCACTTGCTGTGTAATATTCTGTTCTGTGACAAACCTTTATATTATTAGTGATGTCACTATATGATTGCCATTTTCAGTTACCATAATATAATGGTTCTTGCATCTTTACAGATTCTGGGCATTACAAATCCAGAAGGGAAGAAGAAATATTTTGCTGCTGCTTTTCCAAGTGCATGTGGAAAAACAAATTTAGCCATGATGAAACCATCCCTTCCTGGGTGGAAGATCGAGTGCGTGGGGGATGACATCGCCTGGATGAAGTTTGATGAGCATGGTATTTATAGCTTCATATTCACTTTTAATTAAAGCATACAAACGATATCCAACTACCAATATTTATTTTGTATTCAAGAGAATTAGTGGCATTTCACCAAAACATGTTTAATTGCAAAACAGAGAAGTGTCAACACTGTACTATATTTTTAAATACTGAGGCACCATTGTGAGTTCCATCTTTGTTTTGCAGATGTGCCTTCCATAATTAGAGATATAAAAAAAAAAAAAAAGTATATATCTTGCCATTACGAGCAGTTATGTTAAATATACATAATTGATTTTTATAAACAATATTACAATGTTTTCATTTGGATATTCCTAGGAAATCTTCGAGCTATCAACCCAGAGAATGGCTTTTTTGGTGTTGCTCCTGGTACATCTGTGAAAACCAACCCGAACGCCATGGAGACCATTCGAAAAAATACCATATTCACAAATGTGGGAGAGACAAGTGATGGGGGCATCTACTGGGAGGGCATTGGTGGTACATTGGCCCCAGGAGTTACCCTGACCTCATGGAAAAACAAGGAGTGGATCCCTGAGGATGGTAAGGGCAAACAGTTCTGGAGATATCAACCCTTTATAATTCAAAGGAATCCATAATGCATTCTTACAAATGTCTGTTCTTACACATAATAAGATACATCCATTAGATTGAGACCTTACTGTCCACCAAAAGAGAACTTTCGGTCATTGGACAAGGTGGCACTTTTATTACTTATATTTAGGTCTCAGAGGCCTGATATAAATGGAGCCTCCACACTTATAGTTAAGGTGCACATTGCACGGCATATAGGCAACTATGCCCTTAGCTTCCATCCTCCTTATTTTACCTACCATTAAACATTTCTATAAAATTGTCATTTTCAAGAATTATTCTGTTAGAGAGACACATTTAGGGTTATACAGAGCTTGAGAACAAACAATAAAGGTTTTAATAAGTTGTGTCATAAACACTATGATTTTGCTAATTACAGGTGAACCCTGTGCCCATCCCAACTCTCGATTCTGCACTCCTGCCAATCAATGTCCAATCATTGATCCTGAATGGGAGTCCCCCGAAGGAGTACCTATTGAGGGAATCATCTTCGGTGGGCGTAGACCTGCTGGTGAGTATTTTAAGCAATATATATGTGATATCCAGTGTTACGGTATGTTTATGAATTGTAGAAAATTCTTCAGCTAAATAAAATCTTAATTTCCCTCTTGTTTATTTCAACTATTAATATTAATTGCCAATAGCAATTATGTTCTTTAATGCAGAATTAATTTTAATTGGGATAAAATATATTGTTTATGAGAAATCCTTTCATGTATAGAGATTCTCGTTTGTAAGCAAGCTCTCATCATACAAGAAGATATTTTATAATATCATATATAGTGCAATCACTCTTGCTGGCCCCATATATAACTGTTGTAATGTGGTTTGAAGGTGTCCCACTGGTGTATGAAGCATTGAGCTGGCAACACGGGGTCTTCATTGGATCCGCAATGAGGTCCGAGGCAACAGCTGCAGCTGAACACAAAGGTAACCATTTTGTATGTAATTAATTGCATGGTTTTGTGTTCCACAACAATGATGTTTTGTCATCCAATCATAATAATGTTGCCCAAGAATATTCACGTGTGACACTTATTGTTCTTCCACAGGAAAAGTTATAATGCATGACCCCTTTGCCATGAGACCTTTCTTCGGGTACAACTTTGGCCGGTACCTGGCTCACTGGCTGAGCATGGAACATCTCCCATCGGCCAAACTCCCAAAGATCTTCCACGTCAACTGGTTCCGTAAGGACAAGCAGGGCGTGTTCCTCTGGCCTGGATATGGAGAGAACATCCGTGTCCTGGAGTGGATGTTCAATAGGATCGATGGGGAAGACTGTGCCAAGAAGACAGCGATTGGATACATTCCAGCTGAAGGTGCCCTAAATCTGAAGGGGCTCGGAGATGTCAACATGGAGGAACTGTTTGATATCTGCAAGGACTTCTGGGAAGATGAAGTGGAAGACATTAAGAGATACTTTGACGATCAAGTGAATGCTGATCTTCCCTATGAAATAGAAAGAGAATTAATGGAATTAAAGGAAAGACTTAAACAATTGTGAAAGAAAAGCTCAGCACTTAGATTAGACTTAAGAAAAATAGTGAGGGATGAGCCACTTACTGAACTGTGACCCTGTAACCGTAGAATAGGACACTACTTATTCTGCCTTACTTGATACTAAACTTACATTGGTTTTATCTGTAAGGCGATGAATCACAATAGTGGGCACGCCCTACGTACTGTATCTTGGAGAAACTGTCTTCCATTCTTACTTTAATTATTTTCTGTATTTTATGTACCTTCGGTGTTTTGTGTGAGGTATATACAAATGGAGCAGGTGTGAGATTTATTTAAGGAAAGAGATAGAAGAGCTGGAGACAGCGTTGTAAATAGACGTGAGATTCATGTAGGATCGTATTCTATTTCTTAATTGCAAAAAAGTTTTTGTATTTTACGAATTATTCTATATTTTTGTATGTCTACTGCCTTCATTTTCTAACTGCCTATAATGTAGTTAAATGTATGATCAGTAATAAATTTTATAAGAAAAGTGTTTCTTGCTACTTTGTCTGTTTTTAGGGTCTTTTATCACCCTAACAAGTAACCAATATATAAAATATGTGGATAACACACTTGGACTAGGGAGAACAAGGCCAGGGATATGCATACATATGTCTGTTACGTTACGTGGAGTATACAAAACAGCAGACTGTATTTTAGCCAAACAACAACAACGTTCTGGTGAGTGGAACAAACAGTCTAGCTATATTCAATGACCACAGTAATAGGTGCCTCAATGGCTCGAGCACTGAACATGCTCCACAGAAAGTGGTGGATGCCATGGCACCAGGGGGACTTGACGACTAATAAGCACAAAGCATCACAGTCATTATTTGCGAGTATGTCCCTTTGTTTGTTTTTGAGCAGATCGACATTTCCACCCACAAGATGTGGCACCAAATATATTATTCCAGTTGTGAATTATTATATGTTCACAGGTGTGCTTGGCATACAAATGTGTTCCCCTTACTGAAGATTGAGGGTGTTGGTGTGGATCATCTATCCAATAACATCCCCTTTAATGGATCCTGGCACCATTAGCTATGGAGTTGCACATTATACATTCAATTACACAAATATTATCCACGCTGTAACCCTTACTATCTGAGAGCCATTAGTCCTGAGGGCCAGGTCTGCAGATCTCACGCAGTCTCAATGCCCAATTAAATTGCCATTTGTACACTTGTGGCTAATACAGCTAATCAGTTCTGCAAACACGGAGCGCTCCCTACACATTGCACCATGGCCGCTCCATTATTCAGCCATTTAATCTCTAAAGATGGTGTTTACTCTTGACCATGCACTTGATATAACGTACAACACTTATTTACACTTATCCATATAAATTGCATGAAAGGAAAACACTTGTACATTTGTCTAGCAGGCACTTAAAGGAACATGGGGTCTATGAAATGTGTATTTTTGAAGAGGGGCGCGCTCTCCCACTTCAGAGAACAGGTTGGGGCCACATAAGAAGTATCCTATAGCAGCCATGCCCCCCCTCCCCATGTAACATATCACAGTGATTATCTCCTTACATTTCCTTTTCCTGAATTACCGGCTTCCAAGATAACTATGAGAAAGCGACGTTGCCATCGCAACAATATTTATTTTTCTACTGACCTTGTTGTTAATTAGCTGTATAACTGAAACATAATTAGAGTAATTGGACGCGTCCTTTATTGCTCAAGCAAAGATATGAAAAATATACAGATAACGCACTTGGACTAGAGAGAACAATGCCAGGGATAGGATATATATGTGTGTTACATTACGTGGCGTATACAAATAGCAGACTATTTTTTGTTGAGTCGTACAAACAGTGTAGTTGTATAAAATGACCCCAGTACTAGGTGCCTCATTGGTCCAAGCAAACACGTGCAGTGTAAACAGACTCATAGAATTTGGGAGCTGCCATGGCACCAAGGAGAAATGACGACTGGTAAGTATGTTGTATGTTACACAGACAGTTTATGATTTGAATAAATCTAACAAGAAGATTTACCATAGGTCACAAATCATACAAACACAGTCCCATTAGTCTTACTGTATGTGGGGTATCAGTACAAATTGGGATGAATTACAAGGTGACCCATATCTGACATATACATGTGTGTAACGTGTGCAGAGTGACCTCTTCCACAACCTAGTATCCCAAGAAGAACTACACGTCCATGCAATGGGCAGTTCAGTGACCAACTAAACCCTAACTTGAGAGCACCATGCAAATTCAACAACTGCAGTTTGGGGTGTTCAGTAAAAAGTTTGGAGTCCCAAGCATGACACCCATGTGACATGTGTCCTTGCAATATGTGCTGTATCAACTAAATATCCGGAGTCTGGTTTGCAGGGCTGGTCTTTGGGCCAGAGATTCCCGGCTGATATCCGGTGTGCCAAGTTATGGAAGTGGGGGTGAACTCTGCAGATCACTGGTCTGCCAAGACCATGCAGACTCTACGGCTAGTCAGCGTCTATTGCATGTATATGAGAAGGGCACCCAAGGAGTCTTATTACCATTATGTCTAGGGCAGTCCTGTTATGACTTGTAGACTGCCCAGAGAGGGCAAGTGTGGTCAGTATAATAACAATTTACCCACTTTGCCCCATGGTGAAGGGTGGACTGTGCAAGAGTGTGAGGCAATATCTGGAATTACAATTAAGTCATTTTACCAATTGGACTGTGATACATTTGTGTAGTTTTCATCTCTGCTATTTCAAGAACATGTCACAAAACACGCTATGGATCCAGTCTTAACGGGTCATACCATGGTGCCCAGCATGTCACAAAACACACTATGGATCCAATGTAACAGCTCGTACCCTGGTGCCCAACACGTCACAAAACACACTATGGATCCAGTGTAACAGGTCATACCGTGGTGTCCAGCACGTCACAAAACACGCTATGGATCCAGTCTAACGGGTCGTACCATGGTGCCCAGCATGTCACAAAACACACTATGGATCCAGTGTAACAGCTTGTACCGTGGTGCCCAGCACGTCATAAAACACACTATGGATACAGTCTAACGGGTCGTACCGTGGTGCCCAGCACGTCACAAAACACGCTATGGATCCAGTGTAACTGCTCGTACCGTGGTGCCCAGCACGTCACAAAACACGCTATGGATCCAGTGTAACTGCTCGTACTGTGGTGCCCAGCACGTCACAAAACACACTATGGATACAGTCTAACGGGTCATACCGTGGTGCCCAGCACGTCACAAAACACGCTATGGATCCAGTGTAACTGCTCGTACCGTGGTGCCCAGCACGTCACAAAACACACTATGGATACAGTCTAACGGGTCATACCGTGGTGCCCAGCACGTCACAAAACACGCTATGGATCCAGTGTAACTGCTCGTACCGTGGTGTCTGCACGTCACAAAACACGCTATGGATCCAGTGTAACTGCTCGTACCGTGGTGCCCAGCAAGTCACAAAACACGCTATGGATCCAGTGTAAATGCTCGTACCGTGGTGCCCAGCACGTCACAAAACACACTATGGATACAGTCTAACGGGTCGTACCAGGGGGCCCAGCACGTCACAAAACACACTATGGATGTAGTCTCACGGGTCGTACAGAACATGCTCCCAGGACCTGTGGGTGCTGGGGGTTACTTCTGTTCCCCCTACAACTGAGCTGTATATTTTGAGGGCTTCAAGTGGTCACTGAGCTGCTAATTAGGCTGCCTCACACCGGCGTCTTCTCCTACAGCTATAGAAGGCAGCCAGAGCCGGACCTCAGTGCTCAGTTGTTTTACTCTTTGCTGCAGCTCCTCATTTCTATGTATTTGTATTGTGATATATTGCAGTCCAACATTGGTTTCTGGACCTGCCCCGACCATTGCCCGGCACTACTATTCTTCTACCCCAGGCCCCTTGTACTTCTGTTCTCTCTCCCTTCGGCTACCAATCTCCTCCCTGATGTGTTCTGGTCTTATGGAAATTTACTATTTCATAAAATCACCATTTTATAATTCTTTTTTTTAGAATAAGATAAAAATGCCAAATTCTGTTCAGACATGTTTGAACTACAGCTTCATAGATAATTAATTTACTAATTAATAAAAAATTACAACGCATTGAAAATTAGGAGAACATAATGAATCAACCGCATAAAGAATCCAATGTATTACAGGATGTGCTTCTGTTCATAATGATCTCCAAATAGACTGAGCGCTACGCAATATGTCAGCGCGGTACAAATAAAGGATGATAATAATAATATAATAGATAAACCTCTTTATGGCATTCCCTAAACTGTAAATCATCACATTAACCAGTAGTTGTTGGTTTACACTGTAAAAGTGTGTATTTATCAGGGCGCTGTCTCTTTAAATCCCTTTGTGCAGCAGCTGGTGCGATGTACTTGCCGGTAACCTTTGTGTCACATAAACATAAAGCCGCCGTATGTTTTTCTAACCTAGGGACAATTTATATTCAAACTCCATCACACCAGAAGACTTTGTACCCGTCACACATGCGCTAATTTCCTCATTCCCTTAAAAAGGTACAAATAACAGTATTTTATTTTATTATTGTATTTAGTAGAGAACCCTGGGGTGAGGCCACGGGGAGAGAGGCCCTGGGGTGAGACCCTGGGGAGAGGCCCTGGGGAGAGGCCCTGGGGAGAGGCCCTGGGGAGAGACCACGGGGTGAGGCCCTGGGGAGAGGCCCTGGGGAGAGGCCCTGGGGAGAGGCCCTGTTACATTCCATAAGGATGTGGCAGCCTTTCAGTAGAACTGAAGAGAGATATTACCAGCCTCCGGTATCCTTCCCAGATAACTAATGTTGCTAGAGAAATAATAAATGGCACCTAACATGTAAAACAAGCTTCATATAGAGTATAGATCTTGGGCGGGGGGGGGCTGGGGCTGTATTTAGTGTTTCTCTTCCCCTCACACCCTGTACTTATCATTCCTCACCTTGCAGGGTCTTCTCTAGTTAGACCTGTTCTGTTGGGTCTCCAGTCCTAGAGGTCAGTCCCGGTCAGCAGCACATGGGATCTTACACGTATATATAGCATAAAGTGAGGCAAAGTCAGCTGGAATTTATCTTTAATTAACAAAAATAATTATTGAATCTATATACCTATGACTCTATTGTTCTGTTTGTGGGTGGATCAGAAAGACTGACAGCTAAAGATGGCAATCTTAAATATTAATTCACTCTCTGTTTCCTATAGGTTTAGATGGAAATATTTATCTTCACATATTATAATTACTTTTGCTCCCTGTCAATAAGAGGACTGGAAACCCTTAGCTTGATTTGAACAGCGAGGGTTAAACGTGTCAGTAATTATACCACGTCTACTAAACAGTGCCGGGCCATAGTCCAACTGTCAGGGTCAGCAGGTAAATAGGTAGTTGTAACACCCAGAACCGGATGGAGCTGAAACTATAACCCAGAACAAAGGAGAGGTCATGGGGCAATGGCAGGGTCAGGGGCCGCTGGAGGGCACAGACTATTACGTGGGGGTATTAGTGGTCCTGGCTGCTCAGATACCTTATTACACACTGATACTACATGGAATACACTACATTCACACTTAGTTTTGCACCAATTTTAGTGTATATTGTAGGTCCGCTGTGGTCATATTTTAAATTTACTTTTTTGAAGAAATCCACCTAAAAATATGTAGTATGTTTGTAGAATTAAAAAAAATACAGTTTCTAATTTTTATATGTAACTATGCTGCAGTGGAATCTGCCATTTTGCCTTTAATGGAGCAACTACCGGAGGTGAAAAATTAATTTCAATGCATAGGAAGTGTTTGTCCAATTGGAATGTGGCAGTTACATCTGCAAGTGCACTCCGCAGGACTACAGAGAATTTAATTAGTTTACTCCCATCTGACAAAGTGACAGGAAGCAGCGAGAAAAAAGAAAATGTGGGAAAGAATAATTGCACAGAGAAAGCCAAGGAAGTGTGGAGAAATACCCAAACTACTGGAGACTCTACACAAAGAATCCTGGCGCCACACGGGTGGGGAGGCTGAGAACGTGCTGACTGGAGACTGGAGAGACCAGTCGGCCACCCTACAATGTGGTACCAGCACTATAAGAGCTGCAGTTAACCACTACAGCACCAAGGGCCCCGCTGACCTGCACCGCTTCCAGCACCAATAGGCAATTATTGGTTTATTGGGTCAATAATATAATTGTGTTATAGTAACTTGCTTTATTTGGAGATATTGATTGTGATTGGTTCATAAAGTTATAAATTGGGGAAAATCTAGACATCTGTAACCAAGAGAAAGTCTCAGAAAGTCTGAACGTTAGTTGGTGGTTTGGTGCCAATACATCTCACATTACATAGTGCACCAAGGCCTCCATTTCATGGCTCCCATAAGAAAAGAACCAAGGCCTCCATCCCATGGCTCCCATAACAAAAGAACCAAGGCCTTCATTCCATGGCTCCCATAAGAAAAGAATCAAGGCCTCCATTCCATGGCTTCCGTGAGAAAAGAACCAAAGCCTCCATTCCATTGCTCCCATAAGAAAAGAACCAAAGCCTCCATTCCTCAGCTCCCATAAGAAAATAACCAAAGCTACCATTCCACAGCTACCATAAGAGAAGAACCAAGGCCTCCATTACATGGCTCCCATAAAAAAAGAACAGAGGACTCCATCCCATGGCCATCGTAAGAAAAGAACCAAGGCCTCCATTCCATGGCTTCTGTAAGAAAAGAACCAAAGTCTCCAATCCACAGCTCCCATATGAAAATAACCGAGGCCTCCATTCCACAGCTCCTATAAGATAAGAACCAAGCCCCCATTCCATGCATCACGTAAGAAAAGAACAAAGGCCTTCATTCCATGGCTCCCCTTAAGAAAATAACTACGGCCTCCATTCCATGGCTCCCATAAGAAAATATCCAAGTTCCCAGTTCCATGGCTTCCATAAGAAAAGAACCAAGGCCTTCATTCCATGGCTCTCATAAGAAAAGAACTGAAGCCTCCATTCCATGGCTCCCAGTAAGAAAACAACCAAGGCCTCCATTCCATGCCTTCTCTAAGAAAAGAAGCAAGGCCTCCAGTCCATAGCTCCCGTAAGAAAAGAATCAAGGCCTCCATCCCACAGCTCTCGTAAGAAAAGAACCAAGGCCTTCATTCCACAGCTCTCATAAGAAAAGAACCAAGACATCCATTCCATGGCTCCCCTAAGAAAAGAACCAAGGCCTTCATTCCACAGCTCTCGTAAGAAAAGAACCAAGGCCTCCATTTCATGGCTCCAGTTAGAAAAGAACCAAGGCCTTCATTCCAAGGCTCTCAGAAGAAAAGATCCAAGGCCTCCATTCCATGGCTCCTGTAAGAAAAGAACCAAAGTCTCAATTCCACAGCTAACATAAGAAAAATAACAAAGCCTTCATTCCATAGCTTTCATAAGAATAGAACCAAGGCCTCCATTCCATAGCTTCCGTAAGAAAAGAATCAAAACCTCCATTCCTCAGCTCCCATAAGAAAATAACCAAAGCTTCCATTCCACAGTTCCCATAAGAAAATAACTAAGGCCTCCTTTCCATGGCTCCCGTAAGAAAAGAACCAAATCCTCCACTCCATGGCTCCTGTAAGAAAAGAACCAAGGCCTTCATTCCACAGCTCCCATAAGAAAATATCCAAGTTCCCAGTTCCATGGCTTCCATAAGAAAAGAACCAAGGCCTTCATTCCATGGCTCTCATAAGAAAAGAACTGAAGCCTCCATTCCATGGCTCCCAGTAAGAAAACAACCAAGGCCTCCATTCCATGCCTTCTCTAAGAAAAGAAGCAAGGCCTCCAGTCCATAGCTCCCGTAAGAAAAGAATCAAGGCCTCCATCCCACAGCTCTCGTAAGAAAAGAACCAAGGCCTTCATTCCACAGCTCTCATAAGAAAAGAACCAAGACATCCATTCCATGGCTCCCCTAAGAAAAGAACCAAGGCCTTCATTCCACAGCTCTCGTAAGAAAAGAACCAAGGCCTCCATTTCATGGCTCCAGTTAGAAAAGAACCAAGGCCTTCATTCCAAGGCTCTCAGAAGAAAAGATCCAAGGCCTCCATTCCATGGCTCCTGTAAGAAAAGAACCAAAGTCTCCATTACATAGCTCTTGTAAGAAAAGAACCAAGGCCTCCATTCTATGGCTCCTGTAAGAAAAGAACCAAAGTCTCAATTCCACAGCTTACATAAGAAAAATACCAAGGCCTTCATTCCATAGCTTTCATAAAAAAAGAACCAAGGCCTCCATTCCATAGCTTCCATAAGAAAAGAATCAAAGCCTCCATTCCTCAGCTCCCATAAGAAAATAACCAAAGCTTCCATTCCACAGTTTCCATAAGAAAATAACCAAGGCCTCCTTTCCATGGCTCCCGTAAGAAAAGAACCAAATCCTCCATTCCATGGCTCCTGTAAAAAAAAAAAAACCAAAGCCTTAATTCCACAGCTTACATAAGAAAAATACCAAGGCCTTCATTCCATAGCTTTCATAAGAAAAGAACCAATGCCTCCATTCCATAGCTTCCGTAAGAAAAGAACCAAAGCCTCCATTCCTCAGCTCCCATAAGAAAAGAACCAAAGGCTCCATTCCACAGTTCCCATAAGAAAAGAACCAAGGCCACCTTTCCATGGCTCCCGTAAGAAAAGAATCAAGGTCTTCATTCCACAGCTCCCATAAGAAAATATCCAAGTTCCCAGTTCCATGGCTCTCATAAGAAAAGAACCGAGGCCTCCATTCCATGGCTCCCAGTAAGAAAACAACCAAGGCCTCCATTCTATGGCTCCTGTAAGAAAAGAACCAAAGTCGCCATTACATAGCTCTCGTGAGAAAAGAACCAAAGCCTCCATTCTACAGCTCTCATAAGAAAAGAAACAAAGCCTCCATTCCACAGCTCCCATAAGAAAATAACCAAAGCCTCCATTCCATTGCTCCCATAAGAAAATAACCAAGGCCTCCATCCCATGGCTTCCGTAAGAAAAGAACCAAAGTCTCCAGTCCATAGCTCCCGTAAGAAAAGAATCAAGGCCTCCATCCCACAGCTCTCGTAAGAAAAGAACCAAGGCCTTCATTCCACAGCTCTCATAAGAAAAGAACCAAGACATCCATTCCATGGCTCCCCTAAGAAAAGAACCAAGGCCTTCATTCCACAGCTCTCGTAAGAAAAGAACCAAGGCCTCCATTTCATGGCTCCAGTTAGAAAAGAACCAAGGCCTTCATTCCAAGGCTCTCAGAAGAAAAGATCCAAGGCCTCCATTCCATGGCTCCTGTAAGAAAAGAACCAAAGTCTCCATTACATAGCTCTCGTAAGAAAAGAACCAAGGCCTCCATTCTATGGCTCCTGTAAGAAAAGAACCAAAGTCTCAATTCCACAGCTTACATAAGAAAAATACCAAGGCCTTCATTCCATAGCTTTCATAAAAAAAGAACCAAGGCCTCCATTCCATAGCTTCGTAAGAAAAGAATCAAAGCCTCCATTCCTCAGCTCCCATAAGAAAATAACCAAAGCTTCCATTCCACAGTTTCCATAAGAAAAGAACCAAGGCCTCCTTTCCATGGCTCCCGTAAGAAAAGAACCAAGGTCTTCATTCCACAGCTCCCATAAGAAAATATCCAAGTTCCCAGTTCCATGGCTCTCATAAGAAAAGAACCGAGGCTTCCATTCCATGGCTCCCAGTAAGAAAACAACCAAGGCCTCCATTCTATGGCTCCTGTAAGAAAAGAACCAAAGTCGCCATTACATAGCTCTCGTGAGAAAAGAACCAAAGCCTCCATTCTACAGCTCTCATAAGAAAAGAAACAAAGCCTCCATTCCACAGCTCCCATAAGAAAATAACCAAAGCCTCCATTCCATTGCTCCCATAAGAAAAGAACCAAGGCCTCCATCCCATGGCTTCCGTAAGAAAAGAACCAAAGTCTCCATTACACAGCTCTCGTAAGAAAAGAATCAAGGCCCCCATTCTATGGCTCCAGTAAGAAAAGAACCAAATCCTCCATTCCATGGCTCCTGTAAGAAAATAATCAAAGCATCAATTCCACAGCTTCCATAAGTAAAGAACCAAAGTCTCCATTCCATGGTTCACGTAATAAAAGAACCAAGGCCTCCATTCCACAGCTCTCGTGCGAAAACAACTAATGCCTCCATTCTATGGCTCCTGTAAGAAAAGAATCAAAGCCTCAATTTCACAGCTTCCATAAGAAAAGAACCAAGGCCTCCATTCTATGGCTCCTGTAAGAAAAAAATCAACGTTTCCATTACACAGCTCTTGTAAGAAAAGAACCAAGCCTTCATTACACAGCTCTCGTAAGAAAAGAACCAAGGCCTCCATTTCATGGCTTCGATTAGAAAAGAACTGTAACGGAACCCATCACTGTTTTACCCTGTTTTATGATTATTATGGTTAAAATATGATCCTACTATTATACTGCATGTATGTTGGTTTATGCTCTGCAGAATATTGTCCCAGACTATTGCAGCTACTTGGCATGGGAGATAAACACTTTATACAATAGACTTCCTTTATCTTATGCGGAGTCTCTGTAACAGGATTATCTCCCATGCCAAGTAGCTGCAATAGTCTGGGACAATATTCTGCAGAGAATAAACCAACATACATGCAGTATAATAGTAGGATCATATTTTAACCCTAATAATCATAAAACAGGGTAAAACAGTGATGGGTTCCGTTACACACCTCCCCCGTGACCATAAGCCGGCATACACGGTCTGATCCCAACGGATCGACCTGGGGATGTCCGGACAAAAGTATTTGTTGGTCAATTCTCTAGTTTGACAACCCATCAGCATTACTGCAATTCACATTTACTCACATTTCACATATCCCCAGATAGCTGGGATCTGAGCGCACAAAACTACCGAATAGCGCTCAGATCCTCTTCACACAGTTCAATTGCCATGTAGCTAAAGTCTTTCCCATAGTCTTTCATTATATGAATGGGCTCCATGGCATAGTTATCTGGGGTATCACCGCTCCCACAGGGCAAGTACCGAATGAACCCCCTGTATGTAAAGGGCCAGAATGAGTGACATACACTCTGGTATGGCCGAATACTGTGTTTAAAGGGCAATATGTCCCAGGGCCATAGTCACAGGGCAGGAGGCTGGCAAACAGTCCTCTCCAAGACAAAGTGTCGAAGGGCACTTCGTCACAAGAACCAAGGCCTCCATTTCATGGCTTGATTAGAAAAGAACCAAGGCCTTCATTCCAAGGCTCTCGTAAGAAAAAATCCAAGGTCTCCATTCCATGGCTCTCATAAGAAAAGAACCCAGGCCTCCATTCCATGGCTCCCAGTAAGAAAACAACCAAGGCCTCCATTCCATGGCTCCCGTAAGAAAAGAATCAAGGCCTCCAGTCCATAGCTCCCATAAGAAAAGAACCAAAGCCTGCATTGCATGGCTCCTGTAAGAAAAGAATCAAAGCCTCAATTCCACAGCTTCCATAAGAAAAGAACCAAAAGGCCTCCATTTCATGGCTTCGATTAGAAAAGAACCAAGGCCTTCATTCCAAGGCTCTCGTAAGAAAAAATCCAAGGCCTCCATTCCATGGCTACTGTAAGAAAGGAACCAAAGTCTCCATTACATAGCTCTCGTAAAAAAAGAACCAAGGCCTCCATTCTATGGCTCCTGTAAGAAAAGAACCAAAGTCTCCATTACATGGCTCTCGTAAGAAAATAACCAAGGCCTCCATTCTATGGCTCACGTAAGAAAAGAACCAAAGTCTCCATTACACAGCTCTCGTAAGAAAATAACCAAGGCCTCAATGCTATGGCTCCTGTAAGAAAAGAACCAAATCCTCCATTCCATGGCTCCCGTAAGAAAAGAACCAAAGTCACTATTCCACAGCTCTCGTAAGAAAAGAACCAAGGCCTCCAATCTATGGCTCCTGTAAGAAAAGAATCAAAGTCTCCATTACACAGCTCTTGTAAGAAAAGAACCAAGGCCTCCATTCCACAGCTTCTATAAGAAAAGAACCAAAGTCTCCATTCCACAGCCCTCGTAAGAAAAGGACTGAACACTCTATTCCACAGCTTCCATAAGACAATAACCAACACCTCCATTTCACAGCTCCCGTACGAAAAGAACCAAAGTCTCCTTTCCACAGCTTCCATAAGAAAATAACCAACACCTCCATTTCACAGCTTCCGTAAGAAAAGAACCAAAGTCTCCATTCCATGGCTTTTGCAAGAAAAGAACGAAGGCTTTCATTCCACAGCTCCCATAAGAAAAGAACCAAAGTCTCCATTCCACAGCTCTCGTAAGAAAAGAACCAAGGCCTCCATTCCATGGCTCCCATAAGAAAAGAACCAAAGTCACCATTACACAACTCTAGTAAGAAAAGAACCAAGGCCTCTATTCCATGGCTTCCGTAAGAAAAGAACCAAGGCCTCTATTCCATGGCTTCAGTAAGAACTAAGGGCTCCATTCCATGGCTCCCCTAAGAAAGTAACCAATTTCTGAAGCTATTCTGTGGCTTATGGAAAATAGAAGCCTGTAAAACGTACTGACCCACACCCAGGGGATCAGCCTGGGCTCAATTCTAACAAGAGCCGTGGAGTGGAGGCCCAACTTATCAGGACTGTGAACATTTACTGGAGGAATCCCATCCATTGAGCTGAGCTCCACTTCTACTTGTGGGCAACCTGGGCAGGAGCCTGTGCCACCCAAAGGAGGGAGATGGTGCCATGTGACTGATGTTGTGCTCTTAGGCTTGTAGAGGACCATTAGCTGAAGTTGTTTGTGGCTTATTTGTTTTATTTTGCATTTTTTAATGTAATTTGGGCAGGATCAGTATGTTTTGAGTTACTCAGGAGACAGAGAGATTCCCAGAGAGCTCATTAGTATCACAGGATCCTATTATAGTAATATTTCTATAGTGACACACATATTTTGGGATAATTTAGTTTTCTTTGGTAATCAGACACAAACATGTCATCCTCCGGGCACAAGCAGTGTCTACAAAAAGAAAGATTCTGCTTAAAATGTAAATTCCCCATCACATATCATGGATGCCTCCAGTGATCAGAGGCATACTCCCCCCCCCCCCCTTTATTTCCTGCTCTTTTATGACGCTTCTATTGCACAGTTAGTAATGATACGAAGGTTTGTGAGCAGGAATTAGAGAGGACGCATTATATGGCGTCACGCCTTACTACAGTGGTATGGACTGGATGAGTAATCTGTGCCTGGAGATGACCGGCGCCGATCGCCATACTGTGTACCCTGTCCCACTCATCTGTATTCCGGGGCTGTCCCCGCTGCCTGGCTCAGGAAGTCGCGCGTCGGCCTTCGCTTTTATCAATCATACTCTGGCAGTTCAGCAGTAATGTGGGGGGTGCAGACAGCGCTGAGATCACCCAATGTCTAATATCTTATCCTTCTCATGTTACCAAGTAATTAGTAAAACCTTAATTACAAATAAGATTTTTCTTCTAAGCATTATTTATGTATATTTTATTAAAGTTCCAAATATGGTACAATTTAAAACAAAATTAAGTGCTTTATTTATTGGATGTTATTGTAATTTATTCCACAACTAGAGATTCAGATCTTTTGTTAATGAGAAATCATTCCTGTTAATTACTGATTAGCTCTTAATGTGTTTGGTCCATTGTCTTGCATGCAGTCATTAGCACCTGAGCATGCCTCTCATAACAGTAGACCCAGTGCCTGCGGTATGAATCTCTTTTGGGGGTGGATCAGAAAGGCTGACTGGCAGCTAAAACAACAAAGTTTAAGGTTAGTTTACTGTGGGAAAATGCAGTTTTAAAAAAATTAAATGAAACCCCGCAAGGGGGTTTAACACCTGTCCCCAGCACTGTACATGCAAATAAAACATAGAATGAATTCTACAACAGTCTCAAGCTCGCTAGTCGGCTGGAAATAAATATTATTGTTATGTGTCATTTCGGGGTAAATCAATCTCGGGAATCAGTGAGTTA
Organism: Discoglossus pictus; assembly: GCA_027410445.1. Taxonomy (NCBI): domain Eukaryota; kingdom Metazoa; phylum Chordata; class Amphibia; order Anura; family Alytidae; genus Discoglossus; species Discoglossus pictus. Next base: position 1,188,715 of record CM050174.1, read on the forward strand.
ATACATATCAGGCCACCCACATGGACTAGAACAGCATTGGCATTCATTTTTATTATTTTGTGTTTTGCGAGTCTGATCACATAACCTCCATGTTTTACTTCCGTAATAATGACAGTCTCATTTCCTATTAGCCGATTCGAAATGGGCCTTGCTTAATTGATCATGTTCCACCCTCAACTGCTCCGAACCAGTGCATGGTTTACGGTTTTCGCTTATAGGGTTTGTAAATCGCGGGCTTGAGCAATTGAATAGCATCGCAATCGGAGGCGAACGGGAGCAACTCAAAGCAGACATTCCGCTGTCTGTAATCGAATTGCAAACTTGGAATTGAATGTGGCCCATGGTGTGCAGGGCCTGTGATACTTTGTATATATGGTGTGCAGGGCCGGTGATACTTTGTATATACGGTGTGCAGGGCCGGTGATACTTTGTATATATGGTGTGCAGGGCCTGTGATACTTTGTATATATGGTGTGCAGGGCCGGTGATACTTTGTATATATGGAGTGCAGGGCCGGTGATACTTTGTATATATGGTGTGCAGGGCCGGTGATACTTTGTATATACGGTGTGCATGGCCGGTGATACTTTGTATATATGGTGTGCAGGGCCGGTGATACTTTGTATATATGGAGTGCAGGGCCGGTGATACTTTGTATATATGGAGTGCAGGGCCGGTGATACTTTGTATATACGGTGTGCAGGGCAGGTGATACTTTGTATATATGGTGTGCAGGGCCGGTGATACTTTGTATATATGGTGTGCAGGGACGGTGATACTTTGTATATATGGTGTGCAGGGCCGGTGATACTTTGTATATACGGTGTGCAGGGCAGGTGATACTTTGTATATATGGTGTGCAGGGCCGGTGATACTTTGTATATATGGTGTGCAGGGGCGGTGATACTTTGTATATATGGTGTGCAGGGCCGGGGATACTTTGTATATATGGTGTGCAGGGCCGGTGATACTTTGTATATATGGTGTGCAGGGCCGGTGATACTTTGTATATATGGAGTGCAGGGCCGGTGATACTTTGTATATATGGTGTGCAGGGACGGTGATACTTTGTATATATGGAGTGCAGGGCCGGTGATACTTTGTATATATGGAGTGCAGGGCCGGTGATACTTTGTATATACGGTGTGCAGGGCCGGTGATACTTTGTATATATGGTGTGCAGGGCCGGTGATACTTTGTATATATGGTGTGCAGGGCCGGTGATACTTTGTATATATGGTGTGCAGGGCCGGTGATACTTTGTATATACGGTGTGCAGGGCAGGTGATACTTTGTATATATGGTGTGCAGGGCCGGTGATACTTTGTATATACGGTGTGCAGGGCCGGTGATACTTTGTATATATGGTGTGCAGGGCCGGTGATACTTTGTATATATGGTGTGCAGGGCCGTGGATACTTTGTATATACGGTGTGCAGGGCCGGGGATACTTTGTATATACGGTGTGCAGGGCCGGGGATACTTTGTATATATGGTGTGCAGGGCCGGTGATACTTTGTATATACAGTATATATGGTGTGCAGGGCCGGTGATACTTTGTATATACGGTGTGCAGGGCCGGGAATACTTTGTATATACGGTGTGCAGGGCCGGTGATACTTTGTATATATGGTGTGCAGGGCCGGTGATACTTTGTATATATGGTGTGCAGGGCCGGGGATACTTTGTATATATGGTGTGCAGGGCCGGTGATACTTTGTATATACGGTGTGCAGGGCAGGTGATACTTTGTATATATGGTGTGCAGGGCCGGTGATACTTTGTATATATGGTGTGCAGGGCCGGTGATACTTTGTATATATGGAGTGCAGGGCCGGTGATACTTTGTATATATGGTGTGCTGGGCTGGTGATACTTTGTATATATGGTGTGCAGGGCCGGTGATACTTTGTATATATTTTGTGCAGGGCCGGTGATACTTTGTATGTATGGTGTGCAGGGCCGGTGATACTTTGTATATATGGTGTGCAGGGCCGGTGATACTTTGTATGTATGGTGTGCAGGGACGGTGATACTTTGTATAAATTTTGTGCAGGGCCGGTGATACTTTGTATGTATGGTGTGCAGGGCCGGTGATACTTTGTATATATGGTGTGCAGGGCCGGTGATACTTTGTATATATGGTGTGCAGGGCCAGTGATACTTTGTATATACAGTGTGCAGGGCCGGGGATACTTTGTATATACGGTGTGCAGGGCCGGGGATACTTTGTATATATGGTGTGCAGGGCCGGTGATACTTTGTATATATGGTGTGCAGGGCCGGGGATACTTTGTATATACAGTGTGCAGGGCCGGGGATACTTTGTATATACGGTGTGCAGGGCAGGTGATACTTTGTATATATGGTGTGCAGGGCCGGTGATACTTTGTATATACGGTGTGCAGGGCCGGTGATACTTTGTATATATGGTGTGCAGGGCCGGTGATACTTTGTATATATGGAGTGCAGGGCCGGTGATACTTTGTATATATGGTGTGCAGGGCCGGTGATACTTTGTATATATGGTGTGCAGGGCCGGTGATACTTTGTATATACGGTGTGCAGGGCCGGGAATACTTTGTATATACGGTGTGCAGGGCCGGTGATACTTTGTATATATGGTGTGCAGGGCCGGTGATACTTTGTATATATGGTGTGCAGGGCCGGGGATACTTTGTATATATGGTGTGCAGGGCCGGTGATACTTTGTATATACGGTGTGCAGGGCAGGTGATACTTTGTATATATGGTGTGCAGGGCCGGTGATACTTTGTATATACGGTGTGCAGGGCCGGTGATACTTTGTATATATGGTGTGCAGGGCCGGTGATACTTTGTATATATGGAGTGCAGGGCTGGTGATACTTTGTATATATGGTGTGCAGGGCTGGTGATACTTTGTATATATGGTGTGCAGGGCCGGTGATACTTTGTATATATTTTGTGCAGGGCCGGTGATACTTTGTATGTATGGTGTCCAGGGCCGGTGATACTTTGTATATATGGTGTGCAGGGCCGGTGATACTTTGTATGTATGGTGTGCAGGGCCGGTGATATTTTGTATATATGGTGTGCAGGGACGGTGATACTTTGTATAAATTTTGTGCAGGGCCGGTGATACTTTGTATGTATGGTGTGCAGGGCCGGTGATACTTTGTATATATGGTGTGCAGGGCCGGGGATACTTTGTATATATGGTGTGCAGGGCCGGTGATACTTTGTATATATGGTGTGCAGGGCCGGGGATACTTTGTATATACGGTGTGCAGGGCCGGGGATACTTTGTATATACGGTGTGCAGGGCAGGTGATACTTTGTATATATGGTGTGCAGGGCCGGTGATACTTTGTATATACGGTGTGCAGGGCCGGTGATACTTTGTATATATGGTGTGCAGGGCCGGTGATACTTTGTATATATGGAGTGCAGGGCCGGTGATACTTTGTATATATGGTGTGCAGGGCCGGTGATACTTTGTATATATGGTGTGCAGGGCCGGTGATACTTTGTATATACGGTGTGCAGGGCCGGGGATACTTTGTATATACGGTGTGCAGGGCCGGTGATACTTTGTATATATGGTGTGCAGGGCCGGTGATACTTTGTATATATGGTGTGCAGGGCCGGTGATACTTTGTATATACAGTGTGCAGGGCCGGGGATACTTTGTATATACGGTGTGCAGGGCCGGGGATACTTTGTATATATGGTGTGCAGGGCCGGTGATACTTTGTATATATGATGTGCAGGGACGGTGATACTTTGTATATACGGTGTGCAGGGCAGGTGATACTTTGTATATATGGTGTGCAGGGCCGGTGATACTTTGTATATACGGTGTGCAGGGCCGGTGATACTTTGTATATATGGTGTGCAGGGCCGGTGATACTTTGTATATATGGAGTGCAGGGCCGGTGATACTTTGTATATATGGTGTGCAGGGCCGGTGATACTTTGTATATACAGTGTGCTGGGCTGGTGATACTTTGTATATATGGTGTGCAGGGCCGGTGATACTTTGTATATATTTTGTGCAGGGCCGGTGATACTTTGTATGTATGGTGTGCAGGGCCGGTGATACTTTGTATATATGGCGTGCAGGGCCGGTGTTACTTATATGTATGGTGTGCAGGGCCGGTGATACTTTGTATATATGGTGTGCAGGGACGGTGATACTTTGTATATATTTTGTGCAGGGCCGGTGATACTTTGTATGTATGGTGTGCAGGGCCGGTGATACTTTGTATATATGGTGTGCAGGGCCGGTGATACTTTGTATATATGGTGTGCAGGGCCGGTGATACTTTGTATATACAGTGTGCAGGGCCGGGGATACTTTGTATATACGGTGTGCAGGGCCGGGGATACTTTGTATATATGGTGTGTAGGGCCGGTGATACTTTGTATATACGGTGTGCAGGGCCGGTGATACTTTGTATATATGGTGTGTAGGGCCGGTGATACTTTGTATATATGGTGTGCTGGGCTGGTGATACTTTGTATATATGGTGGGCAGGGCCGGTGATACTTTGTATATATGGTGTGCAGGGTGATACTGTGTATATATGGTGTGCAGGGCAGGTGATACTTTGTATATATGGCCCTCATTCAATTGCGATTTGGCCAATTGAATAGGCCTCTAAATAAGCACATAACATGTATTTTTTAAAGCAGTTTTTAGTAAGTAAGCATCTATCCAAAAGTAAGGTTTTCACGAACTAAAAACTTTTTTAAAAAAAATATGTTATGTGCTTATTTAGGCCCCTATTCAATTGGCCAAATCGCAATTGAATGAGGGCCATGGTGTGCAGGGCCGGTGATACTTTGTATATATGGTGTGCAGGGCCGGTGATACTTTGTATATATGGTGTGCAGGGCCGGTGATACTTTGTATATATGGTGTGCAGGGTGATACTTTGTATATATGGTGTGCAGGGCCGGTGATACTTTGTATATACGGTGTGCTGGGCTGGTGATACTTTGTATATATGGTGTGCAGGGTGATACTTTGTATATATGGTGTGCTGGGTGATACTTTGTATATATGGTGTGCAGGGCCAGGGATACTTTGTATATACAGTGTGCTGGGCTGGTGATACTTTGTATATACAGTGTGCAGGGCCAGGGATACTTTGTATATACGGTGTGCTGGGCTGGTGATACTTTGTATATACAGTGTGCAGGGCCAGGGATACTTTGTATATATTGTGTGCAGGGCCGGTGATATTTTGTATATATGGTGTGCAGGGCCAGTGATACTTTGTATATATGGTGTGCAGGGCCGGTGATACTTTGTATATACGGTGTGCAGGGCCGGTGATACTTTGTATATATGGTGTGCAGGGCCGGTGATACTTTGTATGTATGGTGTGCAGGGCCGGTGATACTTTGTATATACGGTGTGCAGGGCCGGTGATACTTTGTATATATGGAGTGCAGGGCCGGTGATACTTTGTATATATGGTGTGCAGGGCCGGTGATACTTTGTATATATGGGGTGCAGGGCCGGTGATATTTTGTATATATGGTGTGCAGGGCCGGTGATACTTTGTATATATGGTGTGCAGGGCCGGTGATATTTTGTATATATGGTGTGCAGGGCCAGTGTTACTTTGTATATATGGTGTGCAGGGCCGGTGATACTTTGTATATATGGTGTGCAGGGCAGGTGATACTTTGTATATATGGTGTGCAGGGCCAGTGATACTTTGTATATACGGTGTGCAGGGCCGGTGATACTTTGTATATACGGTGTGCAGGGCCGGTGATACTTTGTATATACGGTGTGCAGGGCCGGTGATACTTTGTATATACGGTGTGCAGGGCCGGTGATACTTTGTATATATGGTGTGCAGGGTCGGTGATACTTTGTATATATGGTGTGCAGGGCCGGGGATACTTTGTATGTATGGTGTGCAGGGCCGGTGATACTTTGTATATATGGTGTGTAGGGCCGGTGATACTTTGTATATATGGTGTGCAGGGCCGGGGATACTTTGTATGTATGGTGTGCAGGGCCGGTGATACTTTGTATATACGGTGTGCAGGGCAGGTGATACTTTGTATATATGGTGTGTAGGGTCGGTGATACTTTGTATATATGGTGTGCAGGGCCGGTGATACTTTGTATATACGGTGTGCAGGGCCGGTGATACTTTGTATATATGGTGTGCAGGGCCGGGGATACTTTGTATATATGGTGTGCAGGGCCGGTGATACTTTGTATATACGGTGTGTAGGGCCGGTGATACTTTGTATATATGGTGTGCAGGGCCGGTGATACTTTGTATATACGGTGTGTAGGGCCGGTGATACTTTGTATATATGGTGTGCAGGGCCGGGGATACTTTGTATGTATGGTGTGCAGGGCCGGTGATACTTTGTATATATGGTGTGCTGGGCCGGTGATACTTTGTATATATGGTGTGCAGGGGCGGTGATACTTTGTATATATGGTGTGTAGGGTCGGTGATACTTTGTATATACGGTGTGCAGGGCAGGTGATACTTTGTATATACGGTGTGCAGGGCCGGTGATACTTTGTATATATGGTGTGCAGGGCCGGGGATACTTTGTATATATGGTGTGCAGGGCCGGTGATACTTTGTATATACGGTGTGTAGGGCCGGTGATACTTTGTATATACGGTGTGCAGGGCCGGTGATACTTTGTATATACGGTGTGTAGGGCCGGTGATACTTTGTATATATGGTGTGCAGGGCCGGTGATACTTTGTATATACGGTGTGTAGGGCCGGTGATACTTTGTATATATGGTGTGCAGGGCCGGGGATACTTTGTATGTATGGTGTGCAGGGCCGGTGATACTTTGTATATATGGTGTGCTGGGCCGGTGATACTTTGTATATATGGTGTGCAGGGCCGGTGATACTTTGTATATACAGTGTGCAGGGCCAGGGATACTTTGTATATACGGTGTGCTGGGGATACTTTGTATATACAGTGTGCATGGCAGGTGATACTTTGTATATACGGTGTGCTGGGCTGGTGATACTTTGTATATACAGTGTGCAGGGCCAGGGATACTTTGTATATACGGTGTGCTGGGCTGGTGATACTTTGTATATATGGTGTGCAGGGCCGGGGATACTTTGTATATATGGTGTGCAGGGCCGGTGATACTTTGTATATATGGTGTGTAGGGTCGGTGATACTTTGTATATACGGTGTCCTGGGCTGGTGATACTTTGTATATATGGTGTGCAGGGCCGGGGATACTTTGTATATATGGTGTGCAGGGCCGGGGATACTTTGTATATATGGTGTGCAGGGCCGGTGATACTTTGTTTATATGGTGTGCAGGGCCGGTGATACTTTGTATGTATAGTGTGCAGGGCCGGTGATACTTTGTATGTATGGTGTGCAGGGCCGGTGATACTTTGTATATATGGTGTGTAGGGCCGGTGATACTTTGTATATATGGTGTGCAGGGCCGGTGATACTTTGTATATATGGTGTGCAGGGCCGGTGATACTTTGTATATATGGTGTGTAGGGCCGGTGATACTTTGTATATATGGTGTGCAGGGCCGGGGATACTTTGTATGTATGGTGTGCAGGGCCGGTGATACTTTGTATGTATGGTGTGTAGGGTCGGTGATACTTTGTATATATGGAGTGCAGGGCCGGTGATACTTTGTATATATGGTGTGCTGGGCCGGTGGTACTTTGTATATATGGTGTGCAGGGGCGGTGATACTTTGTATATATGGTGTGTAGGGTCGGTGATACTTTGTATATATGGTGTGCATGGCCGGGGATACTTTGTATATATGGTGTGCTGGGCCGGTGATACTTTGTATATATGGTGTGCAGGGCCGGTGATACTTTGTATATATGGTGTGCAGGGCCGGTGATACTTTGTATATATGGTGTGCTGGGCCGGTGGTACTTTGTATATATGGTGTGCAGGGGCGGTGATACTTTGTATATATGGTGTGTAGGGTCGGTGATACTTTGTATATATGGTGTGCATGGCCGGGGATACTTTGTATATATGGTGTGCAGGGGCGGTGATACTTTGTATATATGGTGTGTAGGGTCGGTGATACTTTGTATATACAGTGTGCAGGGCCAGGGATACTTTGTATATATGATGTGCAGGGCCGGTGATACTTTGTATATACTGTGTGCTGGGCCGGTGATACTTTGTATATATGGTGTGCAGGGCCAGGGATACTTTGTATATACAGTGTGCATGGCAGGTGATACTTTGTATATACGGTGTGCTGGGCTGGTGATACTTTGTATATATGTTGTGCAGGGCCAGGGATACTTTGTATATACAGTGTGCAGGGCCAGGGATACTTTGTATATACGGTGTGCTGGGCTGGTGATACTTTGTATATACAGTGTGCAGGGATACTTTGTATATACGGTGTGCTGGGCTGGTGATACTTTGTATATACAGTGTGCAGGGCCAGGGATACTTTGTATATACGGTGTGCTGGGCTGGTGATACTTTGTATATATGGTGTGCAGTGCCGGTGATACTTTGTATATATGGTGTGCAGGGCCAGGGATACTTTGTATATACGGTGTGCTGGGCTGGTGATACTTTGTATATATGTTGTGCAGGGCCAGGGATACTTTGTATATACGGTGTGCTGGGCTGGTGATACTTTGTATATACAGTGTGCAGGGCCAGGGATACTTTGTATATACGGTGTGCTGGGCTGGTGATACTTTGTATATATGGTGTGCAGGGCCGGGGATACTTTGTATATATGGTGTGCAGGGCCGGTGATACTTTGTATATATGGTGTGTAGGGTCGGTGATACTTTGTATATACGGTGTCCTGGGCTGGTGATACTTTGTATATATGGTGTGCAGGGCCGGGGATACTTTGTATATATGGTGTGCAGGGCCGGGGATACTTTGTATATATGGTGTGCAGGGCCGGTGATACTTTGTATATATGGTGTGCAGGGCCGGTGATACTTTGTATGTATAGTGTGCAGGGCCGGTGATACTTTGTATGTATGGTGTGCAGGGCCGGTGATACTTTGTATATATGGTGTGTAGGGCCGGTGATACTTTGTATATATGGTGTGCAGGGCCGGTGATACTTTGTATATATGGTGTGCAGGGCCGGTGATACTTTGTATATATGGTGTGTAGGGCCGGTGATACTTTGTATATATGGTGTGCAGGGCCGGGGATACTTTGTATGTATGGTGTGCAGGGCCGGTGATACTTTGTATGTATGGTGTGTAGGGTCGGTGATACTTTGTATATATGGAGTGCAGGGCCGGTGATACTTTGTATATATGGTGTGCTGGGCCGGTGGTACTTTGTATATATGGTGTGCAGGGGCGGTGATACTTTGTATATATGGTGTGTAGGGTCGGTGATACTTTGTATATATGGTGTGCATGGCCGGGGATACTTTGTATATATGGTGTGCTGGGCCGGTGATACTTTGTATATATGGTGTGCAGAGCCGGTGATACTTTGTATATATGGTGTGCAGGGCCGGTGATACTTTGTATATATGGTGTGCTGGGCCGGTGGTACTTTGTATATATGGTGTGCAGGGGCGGTGATACTTTGTATATATGGTGTGTAGGGTCGGTGATACTTTGTATATATGGTGTGCATGGCCGGGGATACTTTGTATATATGGTGTGCAGGGGCGGTGATACTTTGTATATATGGTGTGTAGGGTCGGTGATACTTTGTATATACAGTGTGCAGGGCCAGGGATACTTTGTATATATGATGTGCAGGGCCGGTGATACTTTGTATATACTGTGTGCTGGGCCGGTGATACTTTGTATATATGGTGTGCAGGGCCAGGGATACTTTGTATATACAGTGTGCATGGCAGGTGATACTTTGTATATACGGTGTGCTGGGCTGGTGATACTTTGTATATATGTTGTGCAGGGCCAGGGATACTTTGTATATATGGAGTGCAGGGCCAGGGATACTTTGTATATACAGTGTGCAGGGCCAGGGATACTTTGTATATACGGTGTGCTGGGCTGGTGATACTTTGTATATACAGTGTGCAGGGATACTTTGTATATACGGTGTGCTGGGCTGGTGATACTTTGTATATACAGTGTGCAGGGCCAGGGATACTTTGTATATACGGTGTGCTGGGCTGGTGATACTTTGTATATATGGTGTGCAGTGCCGGTGATACTTTGTATATATGGTGTGCAGGGCCAGGGATACTTTGTATATATGGTGTGCAGGGTGATACTTTGTATATACAGTGTGCAGGGCCAGGGATACTTTGTATATATGGTGTGCAGGGTGATACTTTCTTTTAAATGGTGCCATTGTCTATTAAAGGAATATCTAAATTCCTTGGATTATGAATGCATCTGATAGAGGATAATTAGTAGTGTATGCAAAAAAATTTGCATTCCCAAAATAAACACTTACCTTGAAGTCAACAAAATCTCTTGTTATTTCTGACAGTTGCAAATTAGGATGAACACCCTCCAAACCCAGGCTTAATTAGCATCAAATTTAAAATGATTTGTTTTTGCCAATCAGGTTAGCTGAAATTTTTGATTTAACTCTGGGGTTCCAGTTTGTGCTGCGAGACAGTGTGGGATATGTAGTGTATCACTGATATGTGCTATGTATTACTGGTGACATACTGTCAGGAAGCTGCAAGGAGATTGGCTGAGCAAGTAATAGCAGGTAAATAGTGGGTTAGTATCGCTCCCCTGATGCTGCATGCTGATTGGGGGGATCAGATGCCATAATCATTTGAGGGATTTTTAGATATTAATACAAATACAATGTATTATGAGATGAACTGCATACACATAGGGTGATTCTTGTATGTAATAAACATTCCTGGCTATAGAGTCTCTCAGGGAACACCTTTACTGCCATCTTGTGGCCATGTGAGATATAGCAGGACTCTCTGTAATTAGTACACACTGTACAGTACCAATGTATATCTGACATTATTTACAGTTAGTAAGACGTGTAGCTGAGGTTTGGGTGGATATTTCTCCAATGATACAAATAGATATAAATATTACTGATGTGTGAAACTATGTATACAGATGTGTTACTAAGTATATGACATGGGTTACTTGGGATGGTATATGTTGCACAGCCCCATATCTATTGGGATCATATAATGGGGGGCCGTGTCTTATCTCTCCTGAAGCTTTGCTTTTATTTTTATCATTTTTTAAATTTTTTGGATTTGTTTTATTAAGATCAATATAAGTAATGTTTTCTCCATGTATTGTTTGGCCTTGGTCACTATTGGGTGGTCACTTGGCCTTGGTCATTATTGGGTGGTCACTTGGCCTTGGTCACTATTGGGTGATCACTTGGCCTCGGTCACTATTGGGTGGTCACTTGACCTTGGTCACTATTAGGTGGTCACTTGGCCTTGGTCACTATTGAGTGGTCACTTGGCCTTAGTCGTTATTGGGTGGTCACTTGGCCTTGGTCACTATTGGGTGGTCATTTGGCCTTGGTCATTATTGAGTGGTCACTTAGACTTGGTCATTATTGGGTGGTCACTTGGCCTTGGTCATTATTGGGTGGCCACTTGGCCTTGGTCACTATTGGGTGGTCACTTGGCCTTGGTCATTATTGGGTGGTCACTTGGCCTCAGGCACTATTGGGTGGTCACTTGGCCTTGGTCATTATTGGGTGGTCACTTGGCCTTGGTCACTATAGGGTGGTCTCTTACCTTGACCACCAGATTTATTAGATGTCCCCTATGGTCAGTTTCCTCTCTATGGTCTTTTGAGTACTATACTCCATATTGGGCAATAACAATAAGCACAACCTTTAGATTGTCACAATTATATACAAGTATTACCTACTGAAGGCTTCCATTTTATTTTAGTCTCAATAGGTAAACTGATGAGCTTTGCATTAGTCCTAATGATTGCACTGGTAGTTCTAGCTGCCACATTCACAGTGAAGTCTATGGAAACTCAAATGGTAGACACATGCAAGTAGGCAGTGAGGGAAACAGCATTCAATGTCTTATTTATATGCAGTTGTGCTGCTGGCCAACTCCCAGAAGAATCCTTTCAACTGCACAATGGTAATATGGTATCTACAACTGCCAGTGCTTTCAACAGGAACAAGGAAAGCTCATTAGTTTACAGAGACAAAGCTCAGAAGATAAAATGGTGCACCAGAGCTAGTAATAATTCCATACAAATGTAACATTTCATTACAAAGTCTTCCTTATCCAGTTGAGTTATTGCAGACACCAGTTACAAGAACAAGAGGTCATGCTAACTATAGCAGGGATAATGTGTGACAGGCGGGCAGATATATGGTATAGCCCCCCAGGGGAAGTGCTACAAGCACCCGCCCTTTATAGGGTTAACATTTACAGTCATTGCTGGTGGGTTCAGTGTTATTTTCTTGAAGATTATGGTGTGTCCTTGTAAACTAATGAGCATCCATTTGATCTAATAAATGCTCTGACAGATGTAGCTGCCATATACCCATGCAGATAGAAGTGACCCACAGCAGCATAACTACATATAAAATGCTTTATATTAGAGGGGGGATTTGGTTTAGTTTCTATTCTTTATATATATATATATATATATATATATATATATATATATATATATATATATGGGCCCCGTGTCCTGCAAGGCATGCTGGAATGTGCATGAGGAGGGCACATACTATATATATATATATATATATATATATATATATATATATATATATATTTGCCGCAGGAGGCTCCTCTAATAATATATATAAGTAATATACCATATGTGACGTACAGCAAATGTCTGCATATTAATGAGCCTGGTGGTGACGGGGTTAATGCAGCTAATTAATGCAGCTGTAGCAATCACATAAGGCGCACAGAGCACCTACAGCAGGGCTATCACTGAGAAAGGGCCACGTGGCTATACAGACACACACACAGGGCTATACAGACACACACAGGGTGGTGGGCACAAGTCACTCGAGGCCTATGGTAGAGACGCACCCCTCTGGGGGCCACAGTATGGTGACCCTGGAGGACATATTGAGGCAGTATGGGGAGCCCATCAGTGAGGAGCAGGCCTGGGCCCTGTGTTACCAGTGCTGTGCCAAGCTCAGGCAGCTGCTATGGGGGGGACACCAGGTGCCGGCGCTACAAGGAGTGGGCAGCATTGTGCTCCACCAGGATGGCACCGTCTCATTCGCAACGTCCAGTGGTAAGAAGCCCCTGGGTGACCCCGGCTGGACCCTCGCCCGTGTGTGTGTTGTCACATTATTATTATTATTATTATCTTCTCTATATGACTATAGGTCGCAGGTGTGCTCCTAATATTAGTCCTAATGTGCAGACAGAAGCTTCCTGTGCATGTCAGTTCCCCTCCCCCCTCAGCAGATTAGTTCTGTATATCCTTTTGTATTTTCAAGTGTAGTTCTTCTAAATGGTGTCCCTTATTTTACTTTCATTTATAATCGACTGTATGTGTGTTCTTATTTGCACTGAAGGTTATATATAGAAGTGAGTGCCCAGTAATCTAGATGTAGTAACGAGTATGGCGGTATACGGAGGTACCTGCTGTGTTGAACAAGATACATTAATAAGGGTTTGTCCAATTGGATTTATTATCTTTTATTTGTATCGCGCCAACATATTGCGCAGCGCTGTACAGCGGATAAGAACAAGGTAAATACAATATTAACAAATTCAGGAAGTGATGGGCCCGGTTTTGAGCTTCAAATCTTAGTAGAAAGTGTTTTTTTTCCAAAGCACCCAACCAGACTGGAAACTCGCTACTTCCAATCTAATGTAACCTGTATACTGCAATACTAGTTATTAATGTGTGTGTATGTATATATTTATATATATTACTCTACACTGACTTGTCTATCCACTCCTTGGAAGGCATAGCAGATAAATTAAAGTCACGTTCTGCTCTGTCACTATTATCATTGCCATGTTGTGCCAGTGTATCTCACATGTGCCACTTTGTCTGATTTGCAGGTGCCAGCAACCACTTGCAGTCCGAGAGGAAGGTAAATGTCGGGGTCCCTGTAGGAAGGGGTAATGCCCATATCTAGGGCTAGTCATGAGGTCATCTGTATGAGTTACTGTGTAGGGTAATGCCTGAATCAGGGTGACGTGGCAATGCCATACCCAGGGCTCATACCCAGGGCTAGTCATCTGGTCCTCTGTCTGAATTTTTATCTATGGTATTGGTATCTGAATTGGGGTGACCGGACAATGCCCATCTCAGTAGCTAGTCCCCAATTTTAAGTCTTCTGTCATTGGATAATTGTCCCAAGAGGTCAGTCCGCCTAGTTATGTCCGGTGTGTTGTGGTTAGTCTGATGGTCATTGTCTTCTTGGTCCAGGCTTTGTATGTACCTGGCGTGCACGCTTCATTTAATTATGTGTGTCTAGAGTAACCTTGGTGCGGTCCAGTTCGTGTGTCTCCCATGGGGGGGGGGGGGGTATAAGTTGTGTGTCTCCCATGGGGGGGGGGGGTATAAGTTGTGTGTCTCCCATGGGAGGGGGGTATAAGTTGTGTGTCTCCCATGGGGGGGGGGGTATAAGTTGTGTGTCTCCCATGGGGGGGGGGTATAAGTTGTGTGTCTCCCATGGGGGGGGGGGGGGGTATAAGTTGTGTGTCTCCCATGGGAGGGGGGTATAAGTTGTGTGTCTCCCATGGGGGGGGGGGGGTATAAGTTGTGTGTCTCCCATGGGAGGGGGGTATAAGTTGTGTGTCTCCCATGGGAGGGGGGTATAAGTTGTGTGTCTCCCATGGGAGGGGGGTATAAGTTGTGTGTCTCCCATGGGAGGGGGGTATAAGTTGTGTGTCTCCCATGGGAGGGGGGTATAAGTTGTGT
>CM050174.1:1203647-1243647 GCA_027410445.1 Discoglossus pictus
CTGGTGCAGGGCCGGTGATACTTTGTATATATGGTGTGCAGGGCCGGTGATACTTTGTATATATGGTGTGCAGGGCCGGTGATACTTTGTATATACAGTGTGCAGGGCCGGTGATACTTTGTATATATGGTGTGCAGGGCCGGTGATACTTTGTATATATGGTGTGCAGGCCCGGTGATACTTTGTATATATGGAGTGCAGGGCCGGTGATACTTTGTATATATGGTGTGCTGGGCTGGTGATACTTTGTATATACGGTGTGCAGGGCAGGTGATACTTTGTATATATGTTGTGCAGGGCCGGTGATACTTTGTATATATGGCGTGCAGGCCCGGTGATACTTTGTATATATGGTGTGCAGGGCCGGTGATACTTTGTATATATGGTGTGCAGGGCCGGTGATACTTTGTTTATATGGTGTGCTGGGCTGGGTGATACTTTGTATGTATGGTGTGCAGGCCCGGTGATACTTTGTATATATGGTGTGCAGGGCCGGTGATACTTTGTATATATGGTGTGCAGGGCAGGTGATACTTTGTATATACGGTGTGCAGGGCCGGTGATACTTTGTATATATGGTGTGCAGGGCCGGTGATACTTTGTATATATGGTGTGCAGGCCCGGTGATACTTTGTTTATATGGTGTGCAGGGCCGGTGATACTTTGTACATATGGTGTGTAGGGCCGGGGATACTTTGTATATACGGTGTGCTGGGCTGGTGATACTTTGTATATACGGTGTGCAGGGCAGGTGATACTTTGTATATATGGTGTGCAGGCCCGGTGATACTTTGTATATATGGTGTGCAGGGCCGGTGATACTTTGTATATATGGTGTGCAGGGCCGGTGATACTTTGTATATATGGTGTGCAGGGCCAGTGATACTTTGTATATACGGTGTGCAGGGCCGGTGATACTTTGTATGTATGGTGTGCAGGGCCGGTGATACTTTGTATATGCGGTGTGCAGGGCCGGTGATACTTTGTATATATGGTGTGCTGGGCCGGTGATACTTTGTATATACGGTGTGCAGGGCAGGTGATACTTTGTATATATGTTGTGCAGGGCCGGTGATACTTTGTATATATGGCGTGCAGGCCCGGTGATACTTTGTATATATGGTGTGCAGGGCCGGTGATACTTTGTATATATGGTGTGCAGGGCCGGTGATACTTTGTTTATATGGTGTGCTGGGCTGGTGATACTTTGTATGTATGGTGTGCAGGCCCGGTGATACTTTGTATATATGGTGTGCAGGGCCGGTGATACTTTGTATATATGGTGTGCAGGCCCGGTGATACTTTGTATATATGGTGTGCAGGGCAGGTGATACTTTGTATATACGGTGTGCAGGGCCGGTGATACTTTGTATATATGGTGTGCAGGGCCGGTGATACTTTGTATATATGGTGTGCAGGCCCGGTGATACTTTGTTTATATGGTGTGCAGGGCCGGTGATACTTTGTACATATGGTGTGTAGGGCCGGGGATACTTTGTATATACGGTGTGCTGGGCTGGTGATACTTTGTATATACGGTGTGCAGGGCCGGTGATACTTTGTATATATGGTGTGCAGGCCCGGTGATACTTTGTATATATGGTGTGCAGGGCCGGTGATACTTTGTATATATGGTGTGCAGGGCCGGTGATACTTTGTATATATGGTGTGCAGGGCCGGTGATACTTTGTATATATGGTGTGCAGGGCCGGTGATACTTTGTATGTATGGTGTGCAGGCCCGGTGATACTTTGTATATATGGTGTGCAGGGCCGGTGATACTTTGTATATATGGTGTGCAGGGCCGGGTGACACTTTGTATGTATGGTGTGCAGGCCCGGTGATACTTTGTATGTATAGTGTGCAGGGCCGGTGATACTTTGTATATACGGTGTGCAGGGCCGGTGATACTTTGTATATATGGTGTGTAGGGCCGGTGATACTTTGTATATATGGTGTGCAGGGTCGTTGATACTTTGTATGTATAGTGTGCAGGGCCGGTGATACTTTGTATATATTTTGTGCAGGGCCGGTGATACTTTGTATGTATGGTGTGCAGGGCCGGTGATACTTTGTATATACGGTGTGCTGGGCTGGTGATACTTTGTATATACGGTGTGCAGGGCAGGTGATACTTTGTATATATGGTGTGCAGGCCCGGTGATACTTTGTATATATGGTGTGCAGGGCCGGTGATACTTTGTATATATGGTGTGCAGGGCCGGTGATACTTTGTATATATGGTGTGCAGGGCCGGTGATACTTTGTATATATGGTGTGCAGGGCCGGTGATACTTTGTATGTATGGTGTGCAGGCCCGGTGATACTTTGTATATATGGTGTGCAGGGCGGTGATACTTTGTATATATGGTGTGCACGGCCGGTGACACTTTGTATGTATGGTGTGCAGGCCCGGTGATACTTTGTATGTATAGTGTGCAGGGCCGGTGATACTTTGTATATACGGTGTGCAGGGCCGGTGATACTTTGTATATATGGTGTGTAGGGCCGGTGATACTTTGTATATATGGTGTGCAGGGTCGTTGATACTTTGTATGTATAGTGTGCAGGGCCGGTGATACTTTGTATATATTTTGTGCAGGGCCGGTGATACTTTGTATGTATGGTGTGCAGGGCCTGTGATACTTTGTATATACAGTGTGCAGGGCCGGTGATACTTTGTATGTATGGTGTGCAGGGCCGGTGATACTTTGTATATACGGTGTGCAGGGCCGGTGATACTTTGTATATATGGTGTGTAGGGTCGGTGATACTTTGTATATATGGTGTGTAGGGTCGGTGATACTTTGTATATATGGTGTGTAGGGTCGGTGATACTTTGTATATATGGAGTGCAGGGCCGGTGATACTTTGTATATATGGAGTGCAGGGCCGTTGATACTTTGTATATATGGAGTGCAGGGTCGGTGATACTTTGTATATATGGAGTGCAGGGCCGTTGATACTTTGTATATATGGAGTGCAGGGTCGGTGATACTTTGTATATATAGTGTGCAGGGCCGGTGATACTTTGTATATATGTTGTGCAGGGCCGGTGATACTTTGTATGTATGGTGTGCAGGGCCGGTGATACTTTGTATATATGGTGTGCTGGGCCGGTGATACTTTGTATATATGGTGTGCAGGGCCGGTGATACTTTGTATATATGGTGTGCAGGGCCGGTGATACTTTGTATATATGGTGTGTAGGGTCGGTGATACTTTGTATATATGGTGTGTAGGGCCGGTGATACTTTGTATATACAGTGTGCAGGGCCGGTGATACTTTGTATATATGGTGTGCAGGGCCGGTGATACTTTGTATATACGGTGTGCAGGGCCGGTGATACTTTGTATATATGGTGTGCAGGGCCGGTGATACTTTGTATATATGGTGTGTAGGGCCGGTGATACTTTGTATATATGGTGTGCAGGGCCGGTGATACTTTGTATATATGGTGTGTAGGGTCGGTGATACTTTGTATATATGGTGTGCAGGGGCGGTTAAACTTTGTATATATGGTGTGCAGGGCCGGAGATACTTTGTATATATGGTGTGCAGGGGCGGTGATACTTTGTATATATGGTGTGCAGGGCCGGGGATACTTTGTATATATGGTGTGCAGGGCCGGTGATACTTTGTATGTATGGTGTGCAGGGCCGGTGATACTTTGTATATATGGTGTGCAGGGCCGGGGATACTTTGTATGTATGGTGTGCAGGGCCGGTGATACTTTGTATATATGGTGTGCAGGGACGGTGATACTTTGTATATATGGTGTGCAGGGCCGGTGATACTTTGTATATATGGAGTGCAGGGTCGGTGATACTTTGTATATATGGTGTGCAGGGCCGGTGATACTTTGTATATATGGTGTGCAGGGTCGGTGATACTTTGTATATATGGTGTGCTGGGCCGGTGATACTTTGTATATATGGTGTGCAGGGGCGGTGATACTTTGTATATATGGTGTGTAGGGTCGGTGATACTTTGTATATACAGTGTGCAGGGCCGGTGATACTTTGTATATATGGTGTGCAGGGTCGGTGATACTTTGTATATATGGTGTGTAGGGTCGGTGATACTTTGTATATATGGTGTGCAGGGGCGGTTAAACTTTGTATATATGGTGTGCAGGGCCGGAGATACTTTGTATATATGGTGTGCAGGGGCGGTGATACTTTGTATATATGGAGTGCAGGGTCGGTGATACTTTGTATATATGGTGTGCAGGGCCGGTGATACTTTGTATATATGGTGTGCAGGGTCGGTGATACTTTGTATATATGGTGTGCTGGGCCGGTGATACTTTGTATATATGGTGTGCAGGCCCGGTGATACTTTGTTTATATGGTGTGCAGGGCCGGTGATACTTTGTACATATGGTGTGTAGGGCCGGGGATACTTTGTATATACGGTGTGCTGGGCTGGTGATACTTTGTATATACGGTGTGCAGGGCAGGTGATACTTTGTATATATGGTGTGCAGGCCCGGTGATACTTTGTATATATGGTGTGCAGGGCCGGTGATACTTTGTATATATGGTGTGCAGGGCCGGTGATACTTTGTATATATGGTGTGCAGGGCCGGTGATACTTTGTATATATGGTGTGCAGGGCCGGTGATACTTTGTATGTATGGTGTGCAGGCCCGGTGATACTTTGTATATATGGTGTGCAGGGCCGGTGATACTTTGTATATATGGTGTGCACGGCCGGTGACACTTTGTATGTATGGTGTGCAGGCCCGGTGATACTTTGTATGTATGGTGTGCAGGGCCGGTGATACTTTGTATATATGGTGTGCAGGGCCGGTGATACTTTGTATATATGGTGTGTAGGGCCGGTGATACTTTGTATATATGGTGTGCAGGGTCGTTGATACTTTGTATGTATAGTGTGCAGGGCCGGTGATACTTTGTATATATTTTGTGCAGGGCCGGTGATACTTTGTATGTATGGTGTGCAGGGCCGGGGATACTTTGTATATACGGTGTGCTGGGCTGGTGATACTTTGTATATACGGTGTGCAGGGCAGGTGATACTTTGTATATATGGTGTGCAGGCCCGGTGATACTTTGTATATATGGTGTGCAGGGCCGGTGATACTTTGTATATATGGTGTGCAGGGCCGGTGATACTTTGTATATATGGTGTGCAGGGCCGGTGATACTTTGTATATATGGTGTGCAGGGCCGGTGATACTTTGTATGTATGGTGTGCAGGCCCGGTGATACTTTGTATATATGGTGTGCAGGGCCGGTGATACTTTGTATATATGGTGTGCACGGCCGGTGACACTTTGTATGTATGGTGTGCAGGCCCGGTGATACTTTGTATGTATAGTGTGCAGGGCCGGTGATACTTTGTATATACGGTGTGCAGGGCCGGTGATACTTTGTATATATGGTGTGTAGGGCCGGTGATACTTTGTATATATGGTGTGCAGGGTCGTTGATACTTT
Organism: Discoglossus pictus; assembly: GCA_027410445.1. Taxonomy (NCBI): domain Eukaryota; kingdom Metazoa; phylum Chordata; class Amphibia; order Anura; family Alytidae; genus Discoglossus; species Discoglossus pictus. The sequence goes on from CM050174.1 coordinate 1,209,113, forward strand.
GTATGTATAGTGTGCAGGGCCGGTGATACTTTGTATATATTTTGTGCAGGGCCGGTGATACTTTGTATGTATGGTGTGCAGGGCCTGTGATACTTTGTATATACAGTGTGCAGGGCCGGTGATACTTTGTATGTATGGTGTGCAGGGCCGGTGATACTTTGTATATACGGTGTGCAGGGCCGGTGATACTTTGTATATATGGTGTGTAGGGTCGGTGATACTTTGTATATACGGTGTGTAGGGTCGGTGATACTTTGTATATATGGTGTGTAGGGTCGGTGATACTTTGTATATATGGAGTGCAGGGCCGGTGATACTTTGTATATATGGTGTGCAGGGCCGTTGATACTTTGTATATATGGAGTGCAGGGTCGGTGATACTTTGTATATATGGAGTGCAGGGCCGTTGATACTTTGTATATATGGAGTGCAGGGTCGGTGATACTTTGTATATATAGTGTGCAGGGCCGGTGATACTTTGTATATATGGTGTGCAGGGCCGGTGATACTTTGTATGTATGGTGTGCAGGGCCGGTGATACTTTGTATATATGGTGTGCTGGGCCGGTGATACTTTGTATATATGGTGTGCAGGGCCGGTGATACTTTGTATATATGGTGTGCAGGGCCGGTGATACTTTGTATATATGGTGTGTAGGGTCGGTGATACTTTGTATATATGGTGTGTAGGGCCGGTGATACTTTGTATATACAGTGTGCAGGGCCGGTGATACTTTGTATATATGGTGTGCAGGGCCGGTGATACTTTGTATATACGGTGTGCAGGGCCGGTGATACTTTGTATATATGGTGTGCAGGGCCGGTGATACTTTGTATATATGGTGTGTAGGGCCGGTGATACTTTGTATATATGGTGTGCAGGGCCGGTGATACTTTGTATATATGGTGTGTAGGGTCGGTGATACTTTGTATATATGGTGTGCAGGGGCGGTTAAACTTTGTATATATGGTGTGCAGGGCCGGAGATACTTTGTATATATGGTGTGCAGGGGGGGTGATACTTTGTATATATGGTGTGCAGGGCCGGGGATACTTTGTATATATGGTGTGCAGGGCCGGTGATACTTTGTATGTATGGTGTGCAGGGCCGGTGATACTTTGTATATATGGTGTGCAGGGCTGGGGGATACTTTGTATGTATGGTGTGCAGGGCCGGTGATACTTTGTATATATGGTGTGCAGGGACGGTGATACTTTGTATATATGGTGTGCAGGGCCGGTGATACTTTGTATATATGGAGTGCAGGGTCGGTGATACTTTGTATATATGGTGTGCAGGGCCGGTGATACTTTGTATATATGGTGTGCAGGGTCGGTGATACTTTGTATATATGGTGTGCTGGGCCGGTGATACTTTGTATATATGGTGTGCAGGGGCGGTGATACTTTGTATATATGGTGTGTAGGGTCGGTGATACTTTGTATATACAGTGTGCAGGGCCAGGGATACTTTGTATATACGGTGTGCTGGGCTGGTGATACTTTGTATATACAGTGTGCATGGCAGGTGATACTTTGTATATGCGGTGTGCAGGGCCGGTGATACTTTGTATATATGGTGTGCAGGGCCGGTGATACTTTGTATATATGGTGTGCAGGCCCGGTGATACTTTGTATATATGGAGTGCAGGGCCGGTGATACTTTGTATATATGGTGTGCTGGGCTGGTGATACTTTGTATATACGGTGTGCAGGGCAGGTGATACTTTGTATATATGTTGTGCAGGGCCGGTGATACTTTGTATATATGGCGTGCAGGCCCGGTGATACTTTGTATATATGGTGTGCAGGGCCGGTGATACTTTGTATATATGGTGTGCAGGGCCGGTGATACTTTGTTTATATGGTGTGCTGGGCTGGTGATACTTTGTATGTATGGTGTGCAGGCCCGGTGATACTTTGTATATATGGTGTGCAGGGCCGGTGATACTTTGTATATATGGTGTGCAGGGCAGGTGATACTTTGTATATACGGTGTGCAGGGCCGGTGATACTTTGTATATATGGTGTGCAGGGCCGGTGATACTTTGTATATATGGTGTGCAGGCCCGGTGATACTTTGTTTATATGGTGTGCAGGGCCGGTGATACTTTGTACATATGGTGTGTAGGGCCGGGGATACTTTGTATATACGGTGTGCTGGGCTGGTGATACTTTGTATATACGGTGTGCAGGGCAGGTGATACTTTGTATATATGGTGTGCAGGCCCGGTGATACTTTGTATATATGGTGTGCAGGGCCGGTGATACTTTGTATATATGGTGTGCAGGGCCGGTGATACTTTGTATATATGGTGTGCAGGGCCAGTGATACTTTGTATATACGGTGTGCAGGGCCGGTGATACTTTGTATGTATGGTGTGCAGGGCCGGTGATACTTTGTATATGCGGTGTGCAGGGCCGGTGATACTTTGTATATATGGTGTGCTGGGCCGGTGATACTTTGTATATACGGTGTGCAGGGCAGGTGATACTTTGTATATATGTTGTGCAGGGCCGGTGATACTTTGTATATATGGCGTGCAGGCCCGGTGATACTTTGTATATATGGTGTGCAGGGCCGGTGATACTTTGTATATATGGTGTGCAGGGCCGGTGATACTTTGTTTATATGGTGTGCTGGGCTGGTGATACTTTGTATGTATGGTGTGCAGGCCCGGTGATACTTTGTATATATGGTGTGCAGGGCCGGTGATACTTTGTATATATGGTGTGCAGGCCCGGTGATACTTTGTATATATGGTGTGCAGGGCAGGTGATACTTTGTATATACGGTGTGCAGGGCCGGTGATACTTTGTATATATGGTGTGCAGGGCCGGTGATACTTTGTATATATGGTGTGCAGGCCCGGTGATACTTTGTTTATATGGTGTGCAGGGCCGGTGATACTTTGTACATATGGTGTGTAGGGCCGGGGATACTTTGTATATACGGTGTGCTGGGCTGGTGATACTTTGTATATACGGTGTGCAGGGCAGGTGATACTTTGTATATATGGTGTGCAGGCCCGGTGATACTTTGTATATATGGTGTGCAGGGCCGGTGATACTTTGTATATATGGTGTGCAGGGCCGGTGATACTTTGTATATATGGTGTGCAGGGCCGGTGATACTTTGTATATATGGTGTGCAGGGCCGGTGATACTTTGTATGTATGGTGTGCAGGCCCGGTGATACTTTGTATATATGGTGTGCAGGGCCGGTGATACTTTGTATATATGGTGTGCACGGCCGGTGACACTTTGTATGTATGGTGTGCAGGCCCGGTGATACTTTGTATGTATAGTGTGCAGGGCCGGTGATACTTTGTATATACGGTGTGCAGGGCCGGTGATACTTTGTATATATGGTGTGTAGGGCCGGTGATACTTTGTATATATGGTGTGCAGGGTCGTTGATACTTTGTATGTATAGTGTGCAGGGCCGGTGATACTTTGTATATATTTTGTGCAGGGCCGGTGATACTTTGTATGTATGGTGTGCAGGGCCGGGGATACTTTGTATATACGGTGTGCTGGGCTGGTGATACTTTGTATATACGGTGTGCAGGGCAGGTGATACTTTGTATATATGGTGTGCAGGCCCGGTGATACTTTGTATATATGGTGTGCAGGGCCGGTGATACTTTGTATATATGGTGTGCAGGGCCGGTGATACTTTGTATATATGGTGTGCAGGGCCGGTGATACTTTGTATATATGGTGTGCAGGGCCGGTGATACTTTGTATGTATGGTGTGCAGGCCCGGTGATACTTTGTATATATGGTGTGCAGGGCCGGTGATACTTTGTATATATGGTGTGCACGGCCGGTGACACTTTGTATGTATGGTGTGCAGGCCCGGTGATACTTTGTATGTATAGTGTGCAGGGCCGGTGATACTTTGTATATACGGTGTGCAGGGCCGGGGATACTTTGTATATACGGTGTGCAGGGCCGGTGATACTTTGTATATATGGTGTGTAGGGCCGGTGATACTTTGTATATATGGTGTGCAGGGTCGTTGATACTTTGTATGTATAGTGTGCAGGGCCGGTGATACTTTGTATATATTTTGTGCAGGGCCGGTGATACTTTGTATGTATGGTGTGCAGGGCCTGTGATACTTTGTATATACAGTGTGCAGGGCCGGTGATACTTTGTATGTATGGTGTGCAGGGCCGGTGATACTTTGTATATACGGTGTGCAGGGCCGGTGATACTTTGTATATATGGTGTGTAGGGTCGGTGATACTTTGTATATACGGTGTGTAGGGTCGGTGATACTTTGTATATATGGTGTGTAGGGTCGGTGATACTTTGTATATATGGAGTGCAGGGCCGGTGATACTTTGTATATATGGAGTGCAGGGCCGTTGATACTTTGTATATATGGAGTGCAGGGTCGGTGATACTTTGTATATATGGAGTGCAGGGCCGTTGATACTTTGTATATATGGAGTGCAGGGTCGGTGATACTTTGTATATATAGTGTGCAGGGCCGGTGATACTTTGTATATATGTTGTGCAGGGCCGGTGATACTTTGTATGTATGGTGTGCAGGGCCGGTGATACTTTGTATATATGGTGTGCTGGGCCGGTGATACTTTGTATATATGGTGTGCAGGGCCGGTGATACTTTGTATGTATGGTGTGCAGGGCCGGTGATACTTTGTATATATGGTGTGTAGGGTCGGTGATACTTTGTATATATGGTGTGTAGGGCCGGTGATACTTTGTATATACGGTGTGCAGGGCCGGTGATACTTTGTATATATGGTGTGCAGGGCCGGTGATACTTTGTATATACGGTGTGCAGGGCCGGTGATACTTTGTATATATGGTGTGCAGGGCCGGTGATACTTTGTATATATGGTGTGTAGGGCCGGTGATACTTTGTATATATGGTGTGCAGGGCCGGTGATACTTTGTATATATGGTGTGTAGGGTCGGTGATACTTTGTATATATGGTGTGCAGGGGCGGTTAAACTTTGTATATATGGTGTGCAGGGCCGGGGATACTTTGTATATATGGTGTGCAGGGGCGGTGATACTTTGTATATATGGTGTGCAGGGCCGGGGATACTTTGTATATATGGTGTGCAGGGCCGGTGATACTTTGTATGTATGGTGTGCAGGGCCGGTGATACTTTGTATATATGGTGTGCAGGGCCGGGGATACTTTGTATGTATGGTGTGCAGGGCCGGTGATACTTTGTATATATGGTGTGCAGGGACGGTGATACTTTGTATATATGGTGTGCAGGGCCGGTGATACTTTGTATATATGGAGTGCAGGGTCGGTGATACTTTGTATATATGGTGTGCAGGGCCGGTGATACTTTGTATATATGGTGTGCAGGGTCGGTGATACTTTGTATATATGGTGTGCTGGGCCGGTGATACTTTGTATATATGGTGTGCAGGGGCGGTGATACTTTGTATATATGGTGTGTAGGGTCGGTGATACTTTGTATATACAGTGTGCAGGGCCAGGGATACTTTGTATATACGGTGTGCTGGGCTGGTGATACTTTGTATATATGTTGTGCAGGGCCAGGGATACTTTGTATATACGGTGTGCTGGGCTGGTGATACTTTGTATATACAGTGTGCAGGGCCAGGGATACTTTGTATATACGGTGTGCTGGGCTGGTGATACTTTGTATATATGGTGTGCAGGGCCGGGGATACTTTGTATATATGGTGTGCAGGGCCGGTGATACTTTGTATATATGGTGTGTAGGGTCGGTGATACTTTGTATATATGGTGTGTAGGGCCGATGATACTTTGTATATATGGTGTGCAGGGCCGGTGATACTTTGTATATATGGTGTGCAGGGCCGGTGATACTTTGTATATATGGTGTGTAGGGCCGGTGATACTTTGTATATATGGTGTGCAGGGCCGGGGATACTTTGTATGTATGGTGTGCAGGGCCGGTGATACTTTGTATGTATGGTGTGCAGGGCCAGGGATACTTTGTATATACTGTGTGCTGGGCCGGTGATACTTTGTATATATGGTGTGCAGGGCCGGTGATATTTTGTATATACAGTGTGCAGGGCCAGGGATACTTTGTATATATGGTGTGTAGGGTCGGTGATACTTTGTATATACAGTGTGCAGGGCCAGGGATACTTTGTATATATGGTGTGCAGGGCCGGTGATACTTTGTATATACTGTGTGCTGGGCCGGTGATACTTTGTATATATGGTGTGCAGGGGCGGTGATACTTTGTATATATGGTGTGTAGGGTCGGTGATACTTTGTATATACAGTGTGCAGGGCCAGGGATACTTTGTATATATGGTGTGCATGGTCGGTGATACTTTGTATATACTGTGTGCTGGGCCGGTGATACTTTGTATATATGGTGTGCAGGGCCAGGGATACTTTGTATATACAGTGTGCAGGGCCAGGGATACTTTGTATATACAGTGTGCTGGGCTGGTGATACTTTGTATATACAGTGTGCATGGCAGGTGATACTTTGTATATACGGTGTGCTGGGCTGGTGATACTTTGTATATATGTTGTGCAGGGCCAGGGATACTTTGTATATACAGTGTGCAGGGCCAGGGATACTTTGTATATACAGTGTGCTGGGCTGGTGATACTTTGTATATACAGTGTGCATGGCAGGTGATACTTTGTATATACGGTGTGCTGGGCTGGTGATACTTTGTATATATGTTGTGCAGGGCCAGGGATACTTTGTATATACGGTGTGCTGGGCTGGTGATACTTTGTATATACAGTGTGCAGGGCCAGGGATACTTTGTATATACGGTGTGCTGGGCTGGTGATACTTTGTATATATGGTGTGCAGGGCCGGGGATACTTTGTATATATGGTGTGCAGGGCCGGTGATACTTTGTATATATGGTGTGTAGGGTCGGTGATACTTTGTATATATGGTGTGCAGGGCCGGTGATACTTTGTATATATGGTGTGTAGGGCCGGTGATACTTTGTATATATGGTGTGCAGGGCCGGTGATACTTTGTATATATGGTGTGCAGGGCCGGTGATACTTTGTATATATGGTGTGTAGGGCCGGTGATACTTTGTATATATGGTGTGCAGGGCCGGGGATACTTTGTATGTATGGTGTGCAGGGCCGGTGATACTTTGTATGTATGGTGTGCAGGGCCGGTGATACTTTGTATATACTGTGTGCTGGGCCGGTGATACTTTGTATATATGGTGTGCAGGGCCGGTGATATTTTGTATATACAGTGTGCAGGGCCAGGGATACTTTGTATATATGGTGTGTAGGGTCGGTGATACTTTGTATATACAGTGTGCAGGGCCAGGGATACTTTGTATATATGGTGTGCAGGGCCGGTGATACTTTGTATATACTGTGTGCTGGGCCGGTGATACTTTGTATATATGGTGTGCAGGGCCGGTGATACTTTGTATATACTGTGTGCTGGGCCGGTGATACTTTGTATATATGGTGTGCAGGGGCGGTGATACTTTGTATATATGGTGTGTAGGGTCGGTGATACTTTGTATATATGGTGTGCAGGGCCAGGGATACTTTGTATATATGGTGTGCAGGGTCGGTGATACTTTGTATATATGTTGTGCAGGGCCGGTGATACTTTGTATATATGGTGTGCAGGGCCGGTGATACTTTGTATATACAGTGTGCTGGGCTGGTGATACTTTGTATATACAGTGTGCAGGGCCGGTGATACTTTGTATATACGGTGTGCAGGGCCAGGGATACTTTGTATATACAGTGTGCATGGCAGGTGATACTTTGTATATACAGTGTGCTGGGCTGGTGATACTTTGTATATACAGTGTGCAGGGCCGGTGATACTTTGTATATATGGTGTGCAGGGCCAGGGATACTTTGTATATACGGTGTGCTGGGCTGGTGATACTTTGTATATATGGTGTGCAGTGCCGGTGATACTTTGTATATATGGTGTGCAGGGCCAGGGATACTTTGTATATACAGTGTGCTGGGCCGGTGATACTTTGTATATACAGTGTGCAGGGCCAGGGATACTTTGTATATACGGTGTGCTGGGCTGGTGATACTTTGTATATACAGTGTGCAGGGCCAGGGATACTTTGTATATACGGTGTGCTGGGCTGGTGATACTTTGTATATATGGTGTGCAGTGCCGGTGATACTTTGTATATATGGTGTGCAGGGCCAGGGATACTTTGTATATATGGTGTGCAGGGTGATACTTTGTATATACAGTGTGCAGGGCCAGGGATACTTTGTATATATGGTGTGCAGGGTGATACTTTCTTTTAAATGGTGCCATTGTCTATTAAAGGAATATCTAAATTCCTTGGATTATGAATGCATCTGATAGAGGAGAATTAGTAGTGTATGCAAAAAAATTTGCATTCCCAAAATAAACACTTACCTTGAAGTCAACAAAATCTCTTGTTATTTCTGACAGTTGCAAATTAGGATGAACACCCTCCAAACCCAGGCTTAATTAGCATCAAATTTAAAATGATTTGTTTTTGCCAATCAGCTTAGCTGAAATTTTTGATTTAACTCTGGGGTTCCAGTTTGTGCTGCGAGACAGTGTGGGATATGTAGTGTATCACTGATATGTGCTATGTATTACTGGTGACATACTGTCAGGAAGCTGCAAGGAGATTGGCTGAGCAAGTAATAGCAGGTAAATAGTGGGTTAGTATCGCTCCCCTGATGCTGCATGCTGATTGGGGGGATCAGATGCCATAATCATTAGAGGGATGTTTAGATATTAATACAAATACAATGTATTATGAGATGTGCTGCATACACATAGGGTGCTTTTTGTATGTAATAAACATTCCTTGCTATAGAGTCTATCAGGGAACTCCTTTACTGCCATCTTGTGGCCATGTGAGATATAGCAGGACTCTCAGTAATTAGTACACACTGTACAGTACCAATGTATATCTGACATTATTTACAGTTAGTAAGACGTGTAGCTGAGGTTTGGGTGGATATTGCTCCAATGATACAAATAGATATAAATATTACTGATGTGTGAAACTGTGTATACAGATGTGTTACTAGGGATATGACATGGGTTACATGGGATGGTATATGTTGCACAGCCCCATATCTATTGGGATCATATAATGGGGGGCCGTGTCTTATCTCTCCTGAAGCTTTGCTTTTATTTTTATCATTTTTTAAATTTCTTGGATTTGTTTTATTAAGATCAATATAAGTAATGTTTTCTCCATGTATTGTTTGTGTCTCTTCCAGATTAGACTTCCGATAAGAGGTGGGATAAGAAGGTCTGGGATTTATGGCACTTACATTAAAATATAATTTACATTTCAGATAAATATGTCCTGTTTTGGAGGCGGAACTAGAAAACCAGTCATTTCTTATAAAATAACAGCCTCTAATGTGCACCATCTTATATATATATGTGTGTGTACTTATGCTGCTAAATTACTTCCTGTGGTGGGAGGAGACTTTAAATGCACAGGGAGCTTCTATCTGCACTATAGACAGGCCTTGCAATAGGAATAATGGAAATCTCATTTGTTTTCAAGGGCACAGCTGGGCTGTCTGACAGCGTGCCCCAGGGTCACAGTGCAGCCACTGTGTGACCTGTGTGTGGGAGCGCACCATTTCTATGGACAATCCAATTGTCTTTGGTCATTATTGGGTGGTCACTTGACCTTGGTCACTATTGGGTGATCACTTGGCCTTGGTCACTATTGAATGGTCACTTGGCCTTGGTCATTATTGAGTGGTCACTTAGCCTTGGTCACTATTGGGTGGTCATTTGGCCATGGTCATTATTGGGTGGTCACCTCTCCTTGCTCACTATTGGGTGGTTACTTGGCCTTGGTCACTATTGGGTGATCACTTGGCCTCGGTCACTATTGAGTGGTCACTTGGCCTTGGTCATTATTGGGTGGCCACTTGGCCTTGGTCACTATTGAGTGGTCACTTGGCCTTGGTCACTATTGGGTGGTCACTTGGCCTTGGTCACTATTGAGTGGTCACTTGGCCTTGGTCATTATTGGGTGATCACTTGGCCTCAGTCACTATTGGGTGGTCACTTGGCCTTGGTCACTATTGAGTGGTCACTTGGCCTTGGTCACTATTGGGTGATCACTTGGCCTCAGTCACTATTGGGTGGTCACTTGGCCTTGGTCACTATTAGGTGGTCACTTGGCCTTGGTCACTATTGAGTGGTCACTTGGCCTTGGTCGTTATTGGGTGGTCACTTGGCCTTGGTCACTATTGGGTGGTCATTTGGCCTTGGTCATTATTGAGTGGTCACTTAGACTTGGTCATTATTGGGTGGTCACTTGGCCTTGGTCATTATTGGGTGGCCACTTGGCCTTGGTCACTATTGGGTGGTCACTTAGCCTTGGTCATTATTGGGTGGTCACTTGGCCTCAGGCACTATTGGGTGGTCACTTGGCCTTGGTCATTATTGGGTGGTCACTTGGCCTTGGTCACTATAGGGTGGTTTCTTACCTTGACCACCAGATTTATTAGATGTCCTCTATGGTCAGTTTCCTCTCTATGGTCTTTTGAGTACTATACTCCATATTGGGCAATAACAATAAGCACAACCTTTAGATTGTCACAATTATATACAAGTATTACCTACTGAAGGCTTCCATTTTATTTTAGTCTCAATAGGTAAACTGATGAGCTTTGCATTAGTCCTAATGATTGCACTGGTAGTTCTAGCTGCCACATTCACAGTGAAGTCTATGGAAACTCAAATGGTAGACACATGCAAATAGCCAGTGAGGGAAACAGCCTCCAATGTCTTATTTATATGCAGTTGTGCTGCTGGCCAACTCCCAGAAGAATCCTTTCAACTGCACAATGGTAATATGGTATCTACAACTGCCAGTGCTTTCAACAGGAACAAGGAAAGCTCATTAGTTTACAGAGACAAAGCTCAGAAGATAAAATGGAGCACCAGAGCTAGTAATAATTCCATACAAATGTAACATTTCATTACAAAGTCTTCCTTATCCAGTTGAGTTATTGCAGACACCAGTTACAAGAACAAGAGGTCATGCTAACTATAGCAGGGATAATGTGTGACAGGCAGGCAGATATATGGTATAGCCCCCCAGGGGAAGTGCTAGAAGCACCCGCCCTTTATAGGGTGAACATTTACAGTCATTGCTGGTGGGTTCAGTGTTATTTTCTTGAAGATTATGGTGTGTCCTTGTAAACTAATGAGCATCCATTTGATCTAATAAATGCTCTGACAGATGTAGCTGCCATATACCCATGCAGATAGAAGTGACCCACAGCAGCATAACTACATATAAAATGCTTTATATTAGAGGGGATATTTGGTTTAGTTTCTATTCTTTATATATATATATATATATATATGGGCCCCATGTACTGCAAGGCATGCTGGGATGTGCATGAGGAGGGCACATACTATATATATATATATATATATATATATATTTGCCGCAGGAGGATCCTCTAATAATATATATAAGTAATATACCATTTGTGACGTACAGCAAATGTCTGCATATTAATGAGCCTGGTGGTGACGGGGTTAATGCAGCTAATTAATGCAGCTGTAGCAATCACATAAGGCGCACAGAGCACCTACAGCAGGGCTATCACTGAGAAAGGGCCACGTGGCTATACAGACACACACAGGGCTATACAGACACACACAGGGTGGTGGGCACAGTCACTCGAGGCCTATGGTAGAGCCGCACCCCTCTGGGGGCCACAGTATGGTGACCCTGGAGGACATATTGAGGCAGTATGGGGAGCCCATCAGTGAGGAGCAGGCCTGGGCCCTGTGTTACCAGTGCTGTGCCAAGCTCAGGCAGCTGCTATGGGGGGGACACCAGGTGCCGTCGCTGCAAGGAGTGGGCAGCATTGTGCTCCACCAAGATGGCACCGTCTCATTCGCAACGTCCAGTGGTAAGAAGCCCCTGGGTGACCCCGGCTGGACCCTCGCCCGTGTGTGTGTTGTCACATTATTATTATTATTATTATTATTATTATTATTATTATCTTCTCTATATGACTATAGGTCGCAGGTGTGCTCCTAATATTAGTCCTAATGTGCAGACAGAAGCTTCCTGTGCATGTCAGTTCCCCTCCCCCCTCAGCAGATTAGTTCCGTATATCCTTTTGTATTTTCAAGTGTAGTTCTTCTAAATGGTGTCCCTTATTTTACTTAAATTTATAATCCGCTGTATGTGTGTTCTTATTTGCACTGAAGGTTATATATAGAAGTGAGTGCCCAGTAATCTAGATGTAGTAACGAGTATGTCAGTATACGGAGGTACCTGCTGTGTTGAACAAGATACATTAATAAGAGTTTGTCCAATTGGATTTATTATCTTTTATTTGTATCGCGCCAACCTATTGCGCAGCGCTGTAAAGGGGATAAGAACAAGGGAAATACAATATTAACAAATTCAGGAAGTGATGGGCCCGGTTTTGAGCTTCAAATCATAGTAGAAAGTGTTTTTTTCCAAAGCACCCAACAAGACTGGAAACTCGCTACTTCCAATATAATGTAACCTGTATACTGCAATACTAGTTATTAATGTGTGTGTATATGTGTGTATATATATATATATATATATATATATATATATATATATATATATATATTACTCTACACGTTCTGCTCTGTCACTATTATCATTGCCATGTTGTGCCAGTGTATCTCACATGTGCCACTTTGTCTGATTTGCAGGTGCCAGCAACCACTTGCAGTCCGAGAGGAAGGTAAATATGGGGGTCCCTGTAGGAAGGGGCAATGCCCATATCCAGGGCTAGTCATGTGGTCCTCTGTATGAGTTACTGTGTAGGGTAATGACTGAATCGGGGTGACGTGGCAATGCCATACCCAGGGCTCATACCCAGGGCTAGTCATGTGGTCATCTGTATAAGTTACTGTGTAGGGTAATGACTGAATCGGGGTGACGTGGCAATGCCATACCCAGGGCTCATACCCAGGGCTAGTCATGTGGTCATCTGTATGAGTTACTGTGTAGGGTAATGACTGAATCGGGGTGACGTGGCAATGCCATACCCAGGGCTCATACCCAGGGCTAGTCATGTGGTCATCTGTATGAGTTACTGTGTAGGGTAATGACTGAATCGGGGTGACGTGGCAATGCCCATACCCAGGGCTCATACCCAGGGCTAGTCATGTGGTCATCTGTATGAGTTACTGTGTAGGGTAATGACTGAATCGGGGTGACGTGGCAATGCCATACCCAGGGCTCATACCCAGGGCTAGTCATGAGGTCATCTGTATGAGTTACTGTGTAGGGTAATGACTGAATCGGGGCGACGTGGCAATGCCCATACCCAGGGCTCATACCCAGGGCTAGTCATGTGGTCCTCTGTCTGAATTGCTATCTATGGTATTGGTATCTGAATTGGGGTGACCGGACAATGCCCATCTCAGTAGCTAGTTTCCGATTTGAAGTCTTCTGTCATTGGATAATTGTCCCAAGAGGTCAGTCTGCCTAGTTATGTCCGGTGTGTTGTGGTTAGTCTGATGGTCATAGTCTTCTTGGTCCAGGCTTTGTATGTACCTGGCGTGCACGCTTCATTCATTATGTGTGTCTAGAGTAACCTTGGTGCGGTCCAGTTCGTGTTGTGCATGCTTTATCCAGCCTATGTGTGTCTCCCATGGGGGGGGGGGGGGGGGTAGAAGCTGTGTGTCTCCCATGAGGGGGGGGGTAGAAGCGGTGTGTCTCCCATGAGGGGGGGTAGCAGCTGTGTGTCTCCCATGAGGGGGGGGTAGAAGCTGTGTGTCTCCTCACTATGAGGGGTGAGGTTTAGAAGCTTTGTGTCTCCCCAAGGGAGGGGGGATGGAGAATAAACCCCCCCCCCCCATATATACCAGTGGAGTGAATACTGTTCAAGAGGGAACCGCCAGTGATACACGAGGTGGGTGACTTATGGGTTATGTGTGCGAGGGTTACAGAACCGGTGGGTGAGAATGGGACCAGACTTGGAGCAGGTTTGATAGGGCCAGGTTCAGTAAATGAAAATTTGTATCTGAACTTGGTAGATCTAATGGGCAGATATGGTGGCCCTGTTATGCCAAATATTTGAGAGTTTTATTTCCATTACTCCAAACCATTTATTGGCTTAGCCAGCATTAATTTATATAATTTTGACGTATTTCTGGGTAATAGAAGAGCACTGGTGGTATATTGGGGTGCAGTGGGGAGGATAACCCTGATTAACCAAAGAGAATTAGTAATAATAAAAAGCTAATGAGGAAATCATTGTGATCCTCCACTGGAGAGACTCCATCCTTATTATAAATATAGTGCTGCGTTTTTTTTTTTTCTTTTCAATTTTGATATATTTTCACTGTTGGCTTAACTAATTTAGATAACTTACATCAGCAGGATCTCAGCCAGCTTGGATATTTCCACATGCTGTTGGAGTTCTGTAATCCAATCAGCTGCTAGATCTTGGCATCAGCTGTGACTCTTGGTGTGGAGACACAACATGACTATAAGAAGTGGGTTGTCCTGTTGCACCACTGGCTGCCATCTTGCAGGTGTCCTCTACAAACCAGTTGGTGTTTGACAATGATGTATCTATTTCTCATCTACAGATTATAGAGAAGCTGGGAGAGGTCATTTATACTGCGCTGGACTGGGGAGTGTCCAGTGACCTGGAGCGGACATTAAGTGATCCACTGGACAGCTTGCTGCATTGCATGCTGGGCCTCCAGCCTGGAAACATTGGATTCCAGGATGTCCTACAGGTACCTACAAAAATAAGACCTGCTCCTCTCTCAGAACTGTATGTGGTGTTAGACCCTCACTGACTGCTCCTTGGCCAGCTGATTGAATCCCTACTTGAGACTGGTTGTCCTAGAGATAATGACATCCCTCTGAAGTACTTCCACTGACTCCTTCTGCTTTCTTCAGACATGTGCGGGTCGCCTGCTCCCTCCTTCCAAGGCATCCAGTCATTACCAAGCTGTGTGCCGGGTCCACTTCTCTGAATATAAGGAATTCTGCATGCTCCTGAGGAACATCGAGCGCTCCAAAAAGGTAGGAAAACTGATTTGTCCAGTTAATCCTTCAGCTACAAGAAAAACGTTTTTTCTGAAGAGGTTCAAGATGTGGATCCGACCTTGGAATCTTGCCCCGCAAGGCATGGAGTTTAAATTATGTATGGATGGATGTAGTGTGTCCCACAAACCAATGTGCATACAGTGACACACAGATTATATTGACCTCTATTATGTATTGGAGACCTAGTCATATAAACAATATTTGGTTCCCTGGTAGTTAGAATTTGGTTCTCACAGCTGCGACCTGCATTCAGCGCCAGTCAGGGAGCCAAGAGGTCACACCACCCTGATGCCATGCAGGCTTGAGCCTGGTCCGTATTCGGGTGGGTGACACCTAGGAATACCAGGAGTTGTATGCTATGGCCCACTGGAGAAGGAACTGACAACCCTCTCCAGGATTTCTGCCATGAATACCAAGTGGATCAGCATGGTGTGTTGTGATCCATGAGTAGGACACAACTGATCGATGCAAACACAAATCATGTGTATCCAGTGAGCATAACCTCACATAAATACTGATTTACAGATGCTCAGAACAGCGCGCCCAGACGGTCTCTGACGTAGCCGTTAGTACTCTGCGTATCGCTGCGGCTCCAGGTCTCAGATCTGTATTTGTTTTCTAGAGTTTGATGCAGATGGAATCGGAGAGTCTGGCGGAGAGAGAATCCTTTGTCCTGTATAAGAGCTGGGTGAGTTACTGGGCATGTCTGGATAGTACTTGCAGTGTATAAACACCAGGGGCAGCACTGACTCCAGTGCAGATGGCGACGTGCACAGGGGGCCCTCCCAGTGCTGTGTTTTTTTTTTTTTTTTTTTTTGTGTAGTGCCCCCACCTAATTTGAGCTTCTTAGGGGAGGGGTTATCTGGGTGACATTAATGGGTAGTGCTATCCCTCCTGTCGTGGATTTTGGCAATTAATAGGGTGATCTTATTAATATCAATAACCTTTATTAATTAAAAATTTACATATTTCACATATTTGCCAATTTTGACTAATTTATTATTACTATACAATATATTAAGAGCATTGGCCTCATGAAATAAACAGGACTATTATAAATGAATACAAATATACAGTAATTATACAGTATTATCTCTAAGATGTTGTCTCTAATTCAAAATAGAAAAATGTTTTTAATTACAATTTATCAGATATATTAAATTGCTATAAAAGCTGATATATGTTGTATTTATAAAATTCACAAATTATATATTGTCATATAGATATATTTATCAGATAAATATTGATATAGTAAGGGTGTGTGTCCTTTTCCCTAGATGTTCTTGGGTTTTCTCCTTTCCTTGGATCTGGTTTCTACCCTCAATTATACCCATAACTTAATTTGCTTATCAGACATTCCAATATGGCTATGTATTTGGCAACCAATCAGAAATCCTAATGATGTCACAAAATATTTATCTCTTAATAGGATGTATTTTTTTATTTTTTCTACAGAATCAATTTCATTTCTTAGAACACCAGAGGGTGCTCTTGAGCCTTCAAATTACAATAAAAATGTATAATTAAATTGACTAATGACCCCTTAACCCACAAACCTATATAAAAGATATGGTCCGTGATAATGGGTGTCGGTTATATAAACCAAGTAACAGATTTATGTTGAGAAAGTATCACCTGTAGATATGTCTTCTAGAAGGAGTATCTATTTCGAAGAAACTTAAACCTTTAAGTTAACCTTTATCAATTAGTTCAGGAATTTGCTTAGTTATGTGTCTTTACATAACAAAGGACTCCTAAGAATCGTATTTTAATGAAATCCTGGAAAAAACATTTACAGAGTATATCCAAATGGAAATGCATGCATATTTTTATAAATCTATAGAGCATAGAACATATATTAATACATTGGATATAAAAAGAAATGTTAATTGGAATATTATCTTGGCTTATAATAACCATATAAAACAGAACTTCTTACAAAAGTGCTGACACTCCCCTGCTGGAGCTTGTTCTTGTTAGGGGCAGGAAATCCTGAATGATATCTCACACACACAGTTGACTTCATTTGGGATTCCCTTGCCCTGATAAGAACAGGTGCTGGCAGGGGAGTATTGGCATTACCTGCTGAACCACCAATGACTTTCCCCCAAAAAGGCGCAACACAATTTTTTTGTTGCCCAGGGGCCTTCCACTGATAAAGGATGTGTATTTATCACGCTGTGCCATTTTTATTTTTTTATTTTTTTTATAGGGTAATCTATGGAGTAATGTGATCAAGGAGCTTCGTCTTGGGGTCCGACTGCGCAAGGCAAAGGTTTGCATGTATCAGTTGCTGCCAATAAATTACACACTCACGCCATATGAGCGCCTGATGAATGACATCAGACACAAGAGATACACCCTGCGAGAAGTCAAGGTGCGGCTTGTAGTAATCCCATCTCGTGTTTACTATAATCTTATTGTATTTATGGGATCTTACCATTTCCTCAGATTTCAGGCCATGTTGTTGCTGTTGTTGTTAATTTCTGAGAACTCTTCCACTGATCTAAACCCACAACTTGGTGATAATCACTGACTGGAGTTGTGTGCGGCGCATCATAGGCAGGTCACGT
Organism: Discoglossus pictus; assembly: GCA_027410445.1. Classification (NCBI taxonomy): domain Eukaryota; kingdom Metazoa; phylum Chordata; class Amphibia; order Anura; family Alytidae; genus Discoglossus; species Discoglossus pictus. The sequence continues at coordinate 1,226,759 of CM050174.1, forward strand.
GTCAAATGTATTACCCTGTATCGGACGCTCCACCAGTGCGATTCAGGGGATTAAGTACACAACAAAATAAAATCTGAACACATTGCAAAGTAGCTGCATCCTTCCTCGAACTTGTATACCCCACCCCCTCCCCCACCAAAAGTTAAAAAAAAACTGTAAAAATCCTGCAACACTAAATTAAAATATGGATGTTTGACTTGCGCCTATTTGATAGTAAAAGATGGCCCTCCACTTTTTGCTGTGTTTTTTAATATTGTCGTAATTTGTATTTAATCCCTACAGAATATGTTGGAGTGGGGAGACCCTACACTCCAGAAAAAAAACTGAATGCAAAAAAAAAACACTGCACTACCGCCCCCGATGCGCTCCCCCAGAGGAGGTGACTGGTGCAATGCACCACTGGTAGCTCTGCCCCTGCTTATAGGACCACCTTGTTCAAGTTAGTCTAAGAACCACGGATTTAGAGCAAGACCCCCACCCCTCATGCACTCTTGTACCACAAGTTATGTTCCATGAATTACGAAATATAACCTACACTAGTGACTTGCCCGTCCAAAATGACAGCAATTAAATTTGAAGCCTGGCAATGCTGTTTGCCACCCAATGTAAGGCTTTTGTTCCTCTGTGGACCTTCCGCGCTAATTGCGAGCCACGCGCTGAACGCCTTTGGCGCTCATTGTGAGCCTATCCCCTTGTGTACTTCAAGTGTCTGGCTCTGCATTGCAACGATCACCTTTGGCGGTCATCACAAAGATGGATAGAAGTACAGTGTAAAATAAAAATGTGAGTACAGTGAATTAATAAAGTGATATAAATATACAGTAGAATACCGGTTATCCGGCACTCTACTAACTGGACCCTCAAGCAACCGGCATCAATTCCCCAAATTCAAAAATCCGGCAGTTCATAACAGCATTTTATTTTTTATATATTTTTTTTAGCCTATTGTGGGGTTTAAGGGTTGTTTAGATACCCCAAATCAGGAACTCCCGATATTTATTTTATTTATTTATTTATATATATATATATATATATATATATTATAATCTCCTGAAGAGCTAAAAATCTCTTTGGATTTTCCTGTATCTGAAAATGTACATTTGGACTGTTGATCATCTGAGGAGAAAGTGTCAGCAATCTGCCAAGTGTGCAGTGTGAATAGGCTTCGTGCGCGAGGCCAAACCATTTGTGTAGGCGGGTAAATTGGCATTTTAGATATATAATGTTATGAGTTGTAAAATGGCGACTTTTTTTCTATGTGTTACTTGGCTCGCGAGCATTTTCCATCCGCTTTAATGGTATATTGTGTATCTGCTATGTTCCTGGCTAACTCTTACGTGCCTGGCAGTGATTTTTCGCAGCTATGTGTCATTTAGCCTCGTTTTTTAAATTTTGTATTTTTTTTTTTTTTTTTCATGTATTGTTTTTTGATGTACGCGTTTCGGCCGTTAACTTCGTATTTTTGCAACCTCGTAATTTATAATTAAATTTTTTTTTTTTCCAAAGTCCCGCTTTTCTGGGTTATCTTTTTACCTTGAGTGAGGTATCGTAGAGCCTCCACCGCCTCAAATGTGGCCCTCGCTTCAGTTTTGTGCGCTCACAAAGCGTGACTACGACTCGCAGTTTGACAATTTTATAATATGTGGGACTTCTGTGCGTTCTTCACTTATTCTCTACCTGGTACTTTCTCACCAATGACCTTCTCTTTATTTTTCAGCACCGTGAAAAAAGTAAATTGTGGGAACAAGCAGAAAACTTCATTATGGACTTCATTCGCCTGCAGCCCCTCAGACCGGTACTTGTTTTATTATTGTATGGAACACATTATAATGTGTCAGGTCCCATATTTTCCGTCTTCAAGCGTTGTCTTGCACTATAATTGCATAACTAGGCAGACTTGTAGTAATGCACACACTTGTGGATGTACAATAGATTCTCAGCGTATATTTCAAGTGTAAGTTCCCATAAAGTACAATAACTGTATATTATGTTCTATAAAGGCGTCTGAGAGGAAGCTAAAGGAACGCTCCCTGGAGGAGCCAAGTCTGCACGAGATGCTGATGATAGAAATAAAATCTGTCAAGAAGCTCCGGCCAACAAAGTCCAGAAGAAAACTTTCATTTCAAGGTTTGTGTTACTATATTATTAGTAGTAGTATTTAATCCTACTAATGGTGTGGTGAGAATTCGATTTGCGGACACTTGTTGCAGAGAATTGAGACGTTTTGGAAAGAGGGGTGGACCTTATATTGGGGTGTTGAGCTTGTGTGGCGACCCTTGGATTAATAAATGTCTTCTATGTGTAGACGATGACTCTGGCACCCCGTGCAGCTTGCGCTCCATCCAGTGTGACGACTCCATCCCTATGGACTACGCCATGAGGAGTTGCAGGAGGCGTCTTCAGACCATAGATCAGATGGACTTTGAATGTGCTGCAAACGTAACAAGCGTCTTACTGTTCTCTTAAGAAAATAACTACAAATAATGATAAATGTTTTAAATTAAAATACAACCACAATTAAGAGACTTGCTATAACTGGTTAAATTACCTTTGTACGATCGTTACAGCATCCTTAATATGCTTTGTCATTGGTTTTAGAGTGAAAGCAGCCGGTCCTCAGATTATGGCTCCGAATCCTCCTTGGACAGCAAGTTCTCTGACCTGACTTCTAGCATCTCAGGTACTGATTTAATGCTTAAAATGGATTTCTATCTAGACAACACTGCACCCCCTTATATCTCTGCTCTTGTCTCAAAATACTCTCCTAACCGCCCCCTTCCTTCTGCTAATGACCTTCTATCTCACCACCTCCTCACTCCCATCTTCAAGACTTTTCTAGTCCCCCCCCCCCCTACTATCTGGAACGCTTTGCCTTGCTCCACTAGACTATCTTCCTGCCTCAAAACCTTTAAAAATCCCTAAACACACCGGTCTAAAAATCTTATCACCTTCAGTCTTAATATATACAATTGCGCACCCCACAGCTTCATATCACTCACACCACAATCTACAGTCCAACACACGGACACCTCCACTTAACTAAACGCATTACTTTCACACCACCATCTTGCATTTGTCACCATACTGTATCCCACCTAAACCCTTTAGATTGTGAGTTTTCAATCTTTTTTTTTTTTTTTTTTTTTTTTTTAAGCTCAAACAGGGCTGTCCATTCTTTCTAAGGTATAATTTTTGTTTTTCGCCCTGTACAGCGCTACAGAATATGTGATGATGATAATTATCTTCTAGACCTTGTGTTCCAATAAAGAACAGACTTTAATGGATAGCTCTGTAATTCTGCGTTTGATGCCACCCGAGTTCTCTAGATACAAAGCGTTTTTTTTTCTATTAAAGCCGTTCTTAATATGAAGTTCAATATTTTTGGTTTATTAAACTGCATGTGTTACTAGTATGGTTTTTATAAACCAATCTCCAACTTGTCCTACCTTGTATATTGATCAATTTCTGATCCTACATGATTTGTGGCGTCTTGTATTGTAGACATGATGTTTATGCCAGTGTTGACCTCATCACAAGTTGACCTAAAAAATAGCAGCTTCCTCCACAATGACTCGCTGAAATTTTCAGTACCAAGACGGACCAAGTCTTATGAGAGCGTCTTCCATAAGGTGAGTAGTCCATATAGACGGATATCCTGGAGAGGACCCTAGTCTGATAGCTTGGCTGGTCACCACTAGATAGTATATTTGGTGAAAACTAAGTTATTGGATCAGGCCCCTATCCATTAAGGGATTCCCATGCCCTGTGTATGTGGCTTTAATTAGACATTGGTCATTTACATGTTAAATCCTTGAAAAGGTTAATAAAATGACATTGTTCTTTTAAAGCCCCTTTAGACCATGCTTGGCCAAACCTTCTACTTGATTACCCTATTAGGGTGGAGGCAATCGGCTGAACAGTAGGTTAAAAACTCTAGCCTTTTGAAAGTTAATTTAATAAATGTAGCTGCTATTAAATATGGAATGTTATTCCTGATCAATGAATTATGTTTAAAATAAGTTATTCCTTGAGACATTATAGTTGTCCTTTTTTGGCAATGAGAGAGATCTTATATCTAAATTTTATTTCTATACCCAGACACAATAGTGCTAGATCCATGCAATTGGACCACTTGCTGCCATGTTGTGCCAATGACAACGATCTGCCACCATTCCAAAAAATACTATTAAAGTAAAATGGAAGGTACTTGGTGGCAGTAACGAGCAATGGATACATTGGAGGCTGGTGTAATGGGGGCACTTTTTTTCCCCCAAGGCCTTTCATCTAAAGATATCTGTAATTGGAGATCACCACTTATTGGTTATTTAACTTTTTAGACACAGAATAAAGCTCCGCTCTCATCTCAGAGGGATCCTCCCCTACCACCAACTATAGCGGAGCTGGTCCCTGCTCGAAGAGAGGCCATAAAAGCTGAGGTGGTGGACTTCATGCAGACAAATGGATACTCTGCCTTCTCTGGTAGCCGGGTAATGAGCATGTGATGTCGGGGGGTGGCAAAGCTTTGTGAGACTTTTGGACTATTCAAGGCCCTGACTTGACAATGACTAATGGTATTCTTCCCTTCTCTCCCCTGACAATGTCCTCCCAGCCTGAATACTTGACAATATGGGTGATGGGAGATGATGTAATGGTGGCAAATTAAATATAAATTTATGAGAAGAGCATACAGTCCCTAGTGGTGGGCTAGTTAATTGTTAACATAGTAAAAATCCTTTATTAAGGGTTAACAAAAATGGATGGGGGAAAACGCTGCAAATACCATTCGGTGTTTCCTCAAAAGCACAATGGAATCATAGGAGCACCCTCGGGTGAAACTAGTTCTTGAATTTACACCTTTGACAAAGCCTTAGTGTAGGCGAAACCAAAATGGTCAGATAGCTGCAGATTTCCCAGACAATGTAAAGGGGAGACTGAGCTGCACGCTGGGTATTGGCTATACACAGCACTTTTGCCTGCGGATTGCAGCTATTGTATAGACTGTATGTGTGCACACTCCTAGCAGGCTCCAGGGACGCTGTAAGCATCCAGAACGCAAGGCAACCATGAGTAAGCTAATATCTATGTCAAGACACTTCTTTATGCCACACTATTGGGATTATACCATCTGCTAACCCTATTTTTATACATACATACATACATACATACATACATACATATAATATAAAAAGTCGACACACCCCTGTTAAAATGTCAGGTTTCTGTGCTGTAAAAAAATTAAACAAAGATAAATAATTTCAGAACTTTTTCCACCTTTAATGTGACCTATAAACTGTACAACTCAATTGAAAAACAAACTGAAATCTTTTAGGTAGAAATGATTTATCTTTGTCACTTTTTTACAGCACAGAAACCTGAAATTTTAACAGGGGTGTGTAGACTTTTTATATCCAGTGTGTGTGTGTGTGTGTGTGTGTATCTCTTATTGCTTTTTATTTTATATATTTTTATTTTTTATTTCACCTGAGGGTGCTCCTATGATTCCATTGTGCTTGAGGAAACTCCCAATGGTATTTATGGTGTTTCCCCCACCCATTTTTATTAACCCTTAATAAAGGATTTTAACTGACAATTAGCCCACCACTAGGTAACGTATGCTCTTCTCATAACTTTATATTTCATCTTCAAGCAGGTGTTTAATCACCAATAGGGCTGGATAGTGGCCCGCTCACTATGTAATGGTGGCAAGCAGTCATGTTTTTGGTATTGAAATGCTGCAATTGTCACAGGGAGTTTAATAAAGTGTATTACAAGGGTCCCTGGGTTGAAGGGGCTCCAGGTATGGGGAAGGCTGGAGGGGGGCTGGACCGGTACATGAAAGGGGCTAACTGGACACTATGTCTGCAAAAGAGATTTACAATATGATACACCCCACCCCATGCAGTGAGAGCTTTGTGACAGAGGAATACTAGCTCATAACCCCTTACTGGGCATGAAAAGACCTAGCAATTCAGAGACTGTAGTGAAGCAATGGGAGGAAGGATATATATATATATATATATATATATATATATATATATATATAAAATTATATGATTTTTTTTTTTTTTATAAAACTGTAGTTGTGAAATTGTTTTATAATTCCCCCCCATGAATCTCTATACCAGGATAAGCATGGGTGCAATGTGACTACCTACTAGGTAATCTTTCCCTAAAAGTAAATATTGTTTAATGGTCATGTGTAGGCTTGAAATGCACGATTTTATTTTATGTGGGAGAGGGGTCCACAAATTGCCAAGGAAGTATTAGGACTAGCTGGACAGTAGGGGGTAATCAAGGGGTTGACATAATTGGACCATTCCTCCCCCTGGTGGCCAAGGGCAGGAGCAAGGAGGTTTGGCTAATTCTGTGTTTTGTCTATTGTAATCTGTTCTGTTTTTAAATGTGTTTATCGATTTTAAAGGAGTTGTCAGTCTGGATTACATAATTGTGTTTCATTCTAAGGGAATAATAATCCTTATTACTGGTATTTTTGCTGCGGAACCTACATTGGGCTTTGTTACAGTTGGTATCATTTGCTCGGTTGCTCTACTGGTTTCTGTGGTCAGCTGGGCACTTTGGATGTAAGCTGGGTTGGTTCTGTTCCTGCTATCAGGGATATACAGCGACCCTGGCGGTCCTGCTGTGTAGGTTTGAACTAGGTTCTTATCAAGCCCAATAGGAACAGTTATGGGGTGTTCTGTGCTGGCATTTTGAAAGTGGCATGGTACTAGGTCTTTCAGCCATTGCACAAATTCAGAAACCTGGGACGCTATAAACCTATTAATGTCATTTTATTTCTCATGCCCTAGGTCTGCTTTAGTTGCCATAAGAAGAGACTTTTCTTTACTTGGCCGCACACTTGCAAAATCTGTGAAAGGTAATTTTTTTTTTTTTTTTTTTTCTTTTTAAGAATACAAAATGTGTTTAATTTTTTGCAGTCTATTTATTTAAAAAAAAAAAATTCTGGAATAAAAGGGCTCGGATTAGCCTTAAAAGACCTTTGGCAATCAAATAGTCGAGGAGGTTGTAACTTACTGAACACCATAGAATGGGCTAATTAGTTAATTCAATGTAAGATGGCTATAGAGTGGTTAATTAAAGGGAAACCATTTAGAAATTTACGATTGGGAATGCTCATTGAAAAGTCACGAAAGTCAAAAAATGTTTACATAATTTAAAAATACCTCAGGAGATAAGGGAAGATATATTAACTTATTCCATGTGAAAGAGCTGGAGAACTTTCCACTATAACATATTTGGCACAGAGAAAATCACATATATCAAATGCCACTTACCAATAATCCTGAATTCTCACAAGAACTGAATATAATTCCTTATAGAAAGGACAATAAGGAAATTGATAATATAGTATATTTTCTTGAAAGGGATTCTAAAGTCAATAAAAGATTTATAGAAAAAAATTGTGGCGACACTATTATACACGAAGGACAATAAAACTTTTTTTTTTTTTTTTTATAAAAAAAAAAAAAAAAAAGAAAAACGATAAACTTAATGAGGGAAAACATGAATTTTTGGTAAGGAGATAAGGCTGTTGAGTTGATGCAGGATTATTAAGGTAAACTTGCCATGAAATATATTTATAAAATTTATTCAGGATCGATTCTGACCCAATAGACGAAGGAATAGTTTCTAAATGGTATAAAATATTTCCAGAACTTGATGAAGAAATATTCAAAAGTATAAACAGTTAGGAAATATATTCCATCTGCTGACTTCCATGAACAATTAGATATTTTACACCAAAGTTACTATCGCCCTAAAATCTTATAGAAAATAGGTAAAATTAAACAGAATGAATGTGCAAAATGTGAGAGCATTTATTTTGGCAATGTAACAAAATTTATAGCTTCTGGAGGAAGGTTCAATATTGGTTAAAGAATAAGAAAAGTATAGATATTTTATTGGAGGTACAGTCGTCTTTGGAGATATTTAATTATACAATACATAAAGAATGGAGATTTGTGAAATGTCTTTTTTCGCTAAAAAAAACTCCTGAGAAACTGGATAAATATGAAAGCTCCCTCCTATATTTATTTATTTTTTTTTCTCCATGGAGAAGTATGATCAAGTTATTTATAGTTTAGTTGGCAACTTGTCTCAAGAATTAAGTTTTAGAGGCACAAGGTCCAGGAGCCTTCATCACCGGGTACGTTATCATTTTTGCATAAACTGTTCCTAAGGATTTGTATTCAATCTGTGTGATTGCCCCCCCCCCCCCCCCCCCCCCCCCCCCCCCCCCCCCCCCCCCCCAATACTCTTTCCATGTGACAAAATTTGGAAGCTGCAGTCAACGTATTATGTAATACACATATTGCTAAATTATAATAAATGTATCCTTGTATGAGTGACCTATTTTACTAAATTATTTCTGCTTTCTTACAGGGTGATTTGCCCAGACTGCTGCAAAGAGGTAAAGAGCCATTAAAGTTATAAAACCATTTTTGATACTTTTTTTTTTTTTTTTGTCTTGGTTTTGTGGGCAGTTGTATATTTGGCAACATCCTCAAATTTCTATTTAATTTTATTAATGTTCTCTCTAGCATCACTCAAATGGTTTTTGCCTATATGCTTGCCATTTTGTAAATAATACATTCTCTTATGCTACCATCATAATGCCCCCTCACTATAGGGCTTACACGTGTAAACTCACAAAAACCTAATATTTCATAAATATGTTCTTGATAGAGGCATCTCATAAAAATAGTTAAGATTTTTTTTTATTTTTTTTTAATTAATAAACTTTGAAGAATTGAGATTGTACAGCCATGTATTTATATTTCCTATAGTCTATGAGTTGTCTAACCTGCTCCTATATCTCTTCCAGATGTTAATGCCTTTCAAACAATGCATGCTCCTACCGGTCAGCTTCTTTAAAACATTAGTTTTGACCCATGAGGGTGACCCATCCTGTCAAGATCAGAAGGCCCAGCAGTTGTACCAAGAAATCCTACACTGGGACTGCTCGAGGTGAGAACCTGGTGGTGGTGTAGATACTCTAGGTTTACTGACCAACAAAACTGGCTGTCATCAAAAATATATGGAGTATCTATTAAAATGTACAAAGTCAGATTAGAAGCCTATGAGGCAGCCAAAAGGTCAGGATCCCGCACAGCCTATTGAAAGAACTTTTAAACATTGTATATATGATGTCCAAATAAAATCAATTTAAAATTCATAAGGGCAATGAGTAATATAAGTCCTTCTCAACATTTGTCTCTGTAAGAGATTCATTCTTATCCATAGAGATGATAATCCAGTTTTGAGGTCACTAGTGAGCCTTCCAGGCAGGAGGACCCACATTATCCCTTTCTTACTGGATGGTTATATTAAGATTTGGACTTGGGTCATGATTCACGTATATTGCGGTCTCCATTCTAATATTGGCGGAGTTGATTTAAATGTGCATTTTAATAGGTGCTTCGTATTTTCCTGTATTACAACATTGACTAAATTGTCGGTGTAAAGCACCTGGGAAACTATATTGTTTATTACTAGCTGTCATCAGAGACTACAAATATTAAGATGTGTCACTTTCTGCTTTGCTTTGTTGTGTGAGGAGGGTGGGAGTATTGGGTACTTATTGTTATGTTGCCATAACTACATAAAATAATTCTATTTAAAAGCCCACAGTATGTTTATGATCTCATGCTTCAGTGTCCCATTAGTGTTTGAACCCCAAGAGTTGGGAGAGAATATTTCGCTTCACAAAAAGAACATGAAGAACTGGCCGTCCATGGACATCTGTGTGAAATGTGAAGAGCACATTGTGGAGATGGTGGGATTCAGTAATCACTCTGAGCAGCCCACCAATAAACGCAAATTACAGAGCCGCTCCGCCTCCATCTAGAGTGTTGCAAATCACTATCTGGAATGTTCCATGGAACTGGTGTCCCACTGTGGGGACAATGAACTGGACCCTTCATGCTTCCATATGACGTTATCCTTAGGGATATTGCAATCTTAAATGTGGCAATTAGGTAATTAAATGACTTTTTATATTAAATTAAATTATTAAATTATACACTATATGTGAGGTTTGTGGTGCATCTGTCCGTGTGTCATGTCTTGCAGACCAGGCCCATATAACTAAAATTAGACATTCACTTAAGACAAAAACACATTCAATTTTCCTATGTAGAGTTCTGTAGTTTACCTCTTCCTTCAGTAGATAAAAAGGGCTAAACTTTTGATTAGCCCATCATTTCTTTTTTTAAACCTAGTATTTCACCTATTTAGTTTCATCATTTTTGTAGATAGTGGTATCTTCTGCTCACAAAATGTATTAAATTTGAATTCTTGCCCGCGTTTCCCCAAATCTCACGAATATGAAAGTGCTACACTGATTTAATCTAAAACCAGAACTAAAAGTGACTATTCACATATATTTATTTTTGTATATATATCCAGCACAAACCTTCAGCACTGATGGTGTTTTTTAGGTATCCTGTTTTGTCTGTCCTGAATGTGATTTTTGAATGTTTATGGCGGCCTTTATACCAAGTGCTTGACCAGACCATGTCGGTCTATGCTGTATATAATCCAATCGGAGAAATAAACGGCAAGAATATTGCGATATGTGGCAGCCGAGCTCCAGACCTCTTTTAATTTATTTTATCTTCGTGACCAGTAGGTCGGCTCTTGCAGTTGATTTGTTTGTGGACTTCCTGCGTTCTGTTAAAGCATCAATTGACTCTATTGTATTGCAGATGAAACTGGTATTCTCCCCATTTACATCCTCTCCAATGGTTCCCAACCTCAGTGCTTTTGGGCACACCAGTAGCCTGGGCTTTGATGCTTCAATTAAAATAACCTCCTGATTTATTCAGGGACATGGTGGTGACCCATTAAGTCAACGTTGGCAGCCATTGGTGTATGGGGAATATTATGGTGAAATTTTCACCTGCAATGGAATTAAAGCTTTTAACACGCATCTGCCTGTAACCTAACGTGTGCTGGAGTTCAATTACCGGTAGTCCGGCACCAGGTTTACAGATTCCTTTAGTCTTCTTAAGGCATTGTATGTGAGACATTTGCTTTTGTCAAATATAGTCTGTCTTGGCTAATCTATGGTTGGTCCTGTTCTGTGCTATTTCTGTTCTACGTCATTTTTATTTTTTATTAAAAGTATTTAATACATTTGAGGTATGTATGACTCGTGTTTTCCATTTATCACCTTCTGTGCAATGATATAATGCACCATTTGGCAGCTATGGAAATTCCAAGAACGAAGATAAGTTGTAGATCCCAAACTTTTTTGCTATTGACCAGTCTTGATGGACAACTTGATACTGCTGAGCATCTAAGACTTTTCTGTCTACTCCTTGACATTTACCAAGCCCTTAAACTGTATAATCTAATGTGTACACACATGTACAATTTTATGAGTTTTATTAATTTTCGGAGTCGTGTTACAAGTTTTGTAATAAAACGTAAACCAAGAAGCTCCAAGGCCAGGGGCGGTCCAAGGACAGCGATTCAGGAATGTCTGCTATAGACAATCAGAAGAGATATATATTTTACACGGATGTTATTTGCAGGGCTTGGCTTTCTATTATGAGCTTAATGGCTTTCATTTGGTTAAATCTTCATATAAACTAAATTGAAATGGACTGAATTGGAACAAATAAGAACCCACATATTAAACCATCAGATCTCCATCTTATCCTACTGTATAGTCTTTATTCTATAGCTTCTAACATTTCCCTTTAATGAAAATTGACAGTATAGAAATGTGTTTTTCCCACATGTATCATAAAAGATGTCACTAGATATAGACACACACGAGCGACTCTCAGTTATCCGGCACCCATGGGGAGTAGACACCAGAAATGTCATTTCTGGTTGCTGAAGATTTCAGTGAGGTCTGAGCTAGCAGCAGTAGCTTTCACTCCTCACTTACACACAGGTACGTTTGGCTGGAGGATGCAGTGCTGACCCCGGGGAATGTAACCCCAACACTGCACTGGATCAGTCACTCGTGCCCGGGGAATGTAACCCCAACACTGTGCTGGCTCAGTCACTTATGCCCGGGGAATGTAACCCCAACACTGCACTGGCTCAGTCACTCATGCCCGTAGAATGTAACTGTCATGAATCAGCAGTGGCCTATATTGGGTTTGGACAAAGTGCATGGCTCCTGCTGTGGAAGAAAAGGTTTGGGGCCCACTTGTTATGGATATATTGTTATGTTGTGGTCTAGGGGATAAAGTATTATAAGTTTATCCCTTAGCATATTCCCATCCCTTCCATGTTTAGGCTCATTGTAATGGGTGTCATGTGAAGGAGCTGGTGGGATGTGTTGGTTGTATGTTGGTGAAACATTGGGTGTAATATTTGTAAATATGAATGTATGTTATTATATTAGTATGTTATTATATTGTTGAATACAGCCAAGCCTCCTTTGTTCCCAAAGGCCTGTTAATCCCATTAGGTAAGTGTCCACCAGAGAACCAACAATGGGAAGCTCACAGCTGGAGAGCAGACAGGCAGGCACCATAACCCCAGGGGGTCTACAGGGATTCCCACTCAGAGAATCAGGGCAAAGTCCAGAGGGCAGGAAGATGTTTCTCCCTTGAGAGCCAGAGACCAACTACATTAGGTAGCCACACCTAGTGGGTGGCCCAGGGGAGGGGTCTGGAAGTTCCCAGAGCCTACCTCTAGTCCATTGGCTAGAGGTAATCAAGTTACTGTGGAGATTACCCCATTGGCCAAGAGGAAGATAAGGGTTGGACAAAGGGGTAGCCACTCCCTGTACTGGTTTTGTGAGTTGTTTAAATACTTGTGTAAAAATAAAGAAGTTGTTCATAATTTTCATCAAGACTTTGTGTGCAGGTGTATTATTGACCCAGGGGCATATGCTGGTAGAGGAGATCGTTCTGACTCCCTTCCAGGTTTTTCCCAGGCACACTACCAAAAGCTGGGACTTATGCTCTTGCATCCGCAAAGAAGGTCCATTGGTCTGAGTCACTCAAATCTTAGGTCTATAACCTACAGGAGATAAGAGGACTAGGATCCTCTATACTCCATCATTGTAGGTTGTGACAGTAACCCCAACACTGCGCTGGCTCAGTCACTCATGCCCGGGGAATGTAATCCCCAACACTGTATTGCAGACACATACAGTGGATGACATCTTGGTGCCCGTAAGAAGTAATTTTTTTTTTTTTTTTTTAAATTAACTTTTTTTATTGAAAGAATAAACAAATATAACATCGTAAGTTCAGCAAATCATATAACAAATCTCTCAAGCATCAACAAGATATATCAAAAAGTTTATTTCAAAGTTTTTCTTTTTTGGTTAGAATAACACATGACCATGTAAAACATATATATAAAGTCACACAAGGTCTTGAACATATATACATTCCTCAAAGCAGACAAGTGTCCAGGAGGTAAAGTAAGGTGAAACCATAGATCAAACATCAGGTCAACCCATAAAAGTAGTTCACACAAACCTTATTGTGGACCTCGTAGAGTCCATAAGTCCCAGCAGGAGGCCCATCAACGGTATCTTTCATCAATTTCAGCTTAAAGTGAGCTCATAGCCCGAATGAACCTGATTTTGTGAAGTACTTCAATGTGAGTAGGGGAGGTAAGTTTCCAGTGTTTAGCTATGATGCATCTCGTGGCCAAAAATATCTGTGTTGTTAAACATTGTTCTGATTTGAATAGCCCCGTAATTGGAAGGCCTAGCAAAGCTTCCTCGGGCTTTTGTGTTACTGTTGTCCCCAAAAGTGTTTCTAATAGGTCGTATGTTGCTGTCCATATGGGTCTTATTTTCGGACACTCCCACAGCATGTGAATCAGTGTACCAGTATCTGTGCAGCCCCTAAAACATGTGTCAGGGTGTGTTTTGTTCAGAAGATGGAGTCTTGCTGGTGTAAGGTACCACCTCATTATTGTCTTAAAAGAGTTTTCTTTTAGTGTCACGTTTAGTGAAGAGGTATTTGTCACAACCTACAATGATGATGGAGTATAGAGGATCCTAGTCCTCTTATCTCCTGTAGGTTTTAGACCTAAGATTTGGGTGACTCAGACCAATGGACCTTCTTTGCGGATGCAAGAGCATAAGTCCCAGCTTTTGGTAGTGTGCCTGGGAGAACCTGGAAGGGAGTCAGAACGATCTCCTCTACCAGCATATGCCCCTGGATCAATAATACACCTGCACGCAAAGTCTTGATGAAAATTATGAACAACTTCTTTATTTTTACACAAGTATTTAAACAACTCACAAAACCAGTACAGGGAGTGGCTACCCCTTTGTCCAACCCTTATCTTCCTCTTGGCCAATGGGGTAATCTCCAGAGTAACTTGATTACCTCTAGCCAATGGACTAGAGGTAAGCTCTGGGAACTTCCAGACCCCTCCCCTGGGCCGCCCACTAGGTGTGGCTACCTAATTTAGTTGGTCTCTGGCTCTCAAGGGAGAAACATCTTCCTGCCCTCTGGACTTTGCCCTGATTCTCTGAGTGGGAATCCCTGTAGACCCCCTGGGGTTATGGTGCCTGCCTGTCTGCTCTCCAGCTGTGAGCTACCCATTGTTAGTTCTCTGCTGGACACTTAGCTAATGGGATTAACAGGCCTTTGGGAACAAAGGAGGCTTGGCTGTATTCAACAATATAATAACATACTAATATAATAACATACATTCATATTTACAAATATTACACCCAATGTTTCACCAACATACAACCAACACATCCCACCAGCTCCTTCACATGACACCCATTACAATGAGCCTAAACATGGAAGGGATGGGAATATGCTAAGGGATAAACTTATAATACTTTATCCCCTAGACCACAACATAACAATATATCCATAACAAGTGGGCCCCAAATCTTTTCTTCCACAGCAGGAGCCATGCACTTTGTCCAAATCCAGTATGGCCACTGGCTGATTCATGACAGTATTGGCTTGTTTGAGGATCTTATTCCATTGGCTGTCGTCTAGAGTTACCTGCAAGTCAGCCTCCCATGCAGTTTGGTAATGTGGTTTAACCCTGTTGGTGAGAGACACCATCTGATTGTAAATGATGGCTATATTGGCCTTACCTCCGGGATTGTTGATACAGCATTTCTCGAAGGGAGATTTGGTATGATATTTGTTGATTTTCGTAGAGTGTGTTAGTGTCTCATTAATTGCCATCAGATTAAGCCACTCTCTATGTGGCACCTGAATTATGTCAGTGATAATTGACGATGTGTTGCTTTGTGAGGTCACCCAGGTATCTGCCACAATTGTTATTTTGTTCTTTATCCACCATTTCATCTGGGTAAATTTATTAAGGTGCTGACCTTTGTGAGATTGCCTTAGTGGAATCAAGACAGAACCCACGCTCAGGAGGTCCACCCTTCTGTTCAGGTCTTTCCATAATTTCAAAGAGTGGCTAATACAAATCGGTAACTCTCCTGTTCGTAGGTCCCGACCTAAGCTAAGCCATAAAACCTGCGATAGTACCCAATGCTTGTCTTCTAGAAGTTGCCTCTCTATGTCTGCCCACACCGGTATGGCCTCTTTTTTTTAAACCAGGTCATGGTTTGAGCTAATCTAGTGGCCTTATAATACTTGATTAGATCAGGGAAGGCTAGCCCCCTTTCTGTTTAGGCGCACACATTGTGGTTCTATTGATTCTTGGTTTCTTGTTATTCCAGGCGAACTTAAAAAGTTTTTTTTGCATCACTCTAAGGTCGGGTAACCTGATCGGGGTTGGGATTGTCCTAAATAGGTATAATAATTTGGGAATCACATTCATCTTGATGCAATTTATTCTGCCCAACCATGAGATGTTAAGGAAGGACCACTTGGAGATATCTGCCTTGATTCTGTTAAAGACCGGAGGAAAATTTGCCTCGTATACCAACGCTCTAGACCGCGGAATATGAATACCCAAATACGTTATCTGTTTGGGGGCCCATTTTATGGGAAAGCTGTCTTCTAAGTTCTGTTTCATCGTTTGGGGTAGTGTAATGTTGAGGGCTATGCTCTTGTTAGTGTTGATTTTGAACCCTGACACTCTGCCAAAGTCTGTGAGCAATTGGAATAAATTAGGCAGGCTTGGTATTGGATCTGTAAGTGACAGCATGATATCGTCTGCAAAAAGGTTGAGCTTATGCTCATTGGGGCCAATCTGCACTCCTTTAATGTTTGGACAATTTCTAACTGCCGCTGCCAATGGTTCAAGACTAAGGGCGAAGAGCAAGGGGGAGAGTGGGCAGCCCTTGCTAGTTCCCCTAGTAATATTAAATTGTTTGGACACAAATCCCTGATATATAATACATGCTCTGGGATCGCTGTATAAAGGCATAATGCCCTTCAAAAAGCCATCCCCCAGACCAAACTTCGCCAATGTTTTCCACATAAAAGTCCAGTCTATCCTATCAAATGCCTTTTCGGCGTCTAAAGATAGGAGCATTAGCGGGATATCCTCTCTGGTAGCCAAGTCTATCAGGTTAAAGATTCTCCTGGTGTTGTCGGGTGCTTCTCTACCTGAGATGAAGCCTACCTGGTCCGGATGGATCACGTCCGGCAACAATGGGGCCAATCTGTTTGCCCTTATTTTGGAATATAATTTGAGGTCCGTGTTGATCAACGAGATCGGTCTATAACTACCGCACTGTGCTGGGTCTTTCCCCTCTTTGGGTATTACGATAATTTTAGCCTCTAGAAATTCTGGTCTGATTGAAGAACCAGAGAGGAAACTGTTAAATAATTCATGGAGGTGCGGTAGCAAGAGATCAATGTATTGTTTATAATAAAAATTTGTGAATCCATCTGGACCAGGCGCTGCATGTGATCTCGTGGCCTTAATAGCCTGTTTAATTTCCTCAGCAGTTATGGGGTCTGCTAGGGTCTCTGCCTGTGATTCCT